>PVKB01005412.1:65290-98388 GCA_004027205.1 Ctenodactylus gundi
AAAAAAAAAAAAAAAAAAAAAAAAAAAAAAAAAAAAAAAAAAAAAAAAAAAAAAAAAACTGGCATTAGCAAGATTGGAAAAAAATAATAAAGGGAGAGTTCCCAGAGGAAAGCTGAAGAAGGAGGCAGAGGCTGGAGCAGGTGGGGTCTTATGGGGTAATCAAGAAATTTTATCAGTATAATATGAAATATTTTATACTAATTGAAATGAAAAGCCGCTAGATATTCTGAGCAGAGGAGCCACACAATTTACTTTTGTAAGTTATCTAGCCATGAAAGTAGATAGATGTGAGGCAGCGTGAAACAAGGATGGGGTAGACCAGCAAGGCGGTAGCAGTGGCCATCGGGGGGAAGACGGTGGAGAGGCGACTACGTGGTGTGGAGCATCAGTCTGTGCTTGGTCTGATGTAGCCCTCTTTGTCAGCTTTGTCCATTACGTGTGACTGTGAGGGTGTGTCGTGGATTACATCTAAAATCTCCCCAAATGTCTCATATCCTCAGAGGTGGAGCTTTGCAAGATGATTGGACTATGGAGCTTCCGGGTTTACCTTCTGATGAGCTCACGGTTGAATGAGCTGTTGGGTGGCAGTCTGTCTGGGGGAGGTGTGACACTGTACATTTGACCTGGAAGGGTGTATCCTGGTCCTTGGCTTCTTTTATCTCTCTCTGCTTTCTGGTTGTCACAGAGTGAACAGGTTCCTCTTCTAGGCCTGTTCAGAATGCCACTACTGCTTTGGAGCCACCAAAAATTGGACTTAACCCTCAGAAACCATGAGCAAAAAGTAAACCTCTCTTCCTTTTAGCTACAGGTGTCAGGCATTTGGTCCCAGCAAAAGGACAGAGCTCATACTAGTGTGGGAGACAAGCCTAGTCATTTTAGTTCTTTGTTTCAGATATGGATTCCTGAACACCCCATAGGAGCCACTAAGTTTTTAGGATGCAAAACTGCATAATCTTAGACAGTCAAAACAGAAATAGGCAGTAACTAACTCGACTTGGTTACTAACCCACACCACTGATAAGAGTCATGCTTGTGAATGCATTTCTGAAGACCAGAAAGCATTTAAAAAATATGACAAGGATTACGATTCCACATCAAGGAACATGGCTTTAACCAAGTCATCACCTGCATCAGAGAGGATCTGTTCATGGAAAGAGAGATGACACTACAGGGCTGGATGAAAGAGCTTATCGAGGGAACTAAGGTCACAGGTGATGATCAGAAAGACAACCCCCAAAGCAATCCAGAGTCCAGCCTGTACAGGAAGCTGCCACATCCCTTAAAGTGAGAGCAGGGCTTGGAACGGTAAGCCCCTTGAGACAGATCCTGCTCACTGCTTCCTTTCAGTTTAGTCCGCAAGCTAAGAATGATTGCATTTTAAACACTACAAAAATTCCCTTTGAATAGCCTTGATTTTGCCTTTTGACCTGTGAAGCCTGAAGAATTTAACATTTGCTCTAAAACCAAAAAATGTTAATTGGACTCTGGGAAAGAAGGATAAAAAGAATATGGGGCCTACCTGCTAGTCCGGGGGTGACAGGAGGAGGAGCTGGGACCGGGTGCCCTTGTTGCCAGGAGTGCTCCCTGTAGCAGCACGAGCTAGGAGAAACACCTAGGTTCTTTCTTGCTCCGGCCCTTCAGACTCCCACCACGCTCCAATTGGTTGACCTAATAGGAAGCCGGCCAATCAGGACAGGCCCCTGAGATGCAAAGCCGCATAGGAGTTGGGCAGGAAGAAAGTGGAGAACAAACAGACAAGGACCATCACAGAGTGTTCACCTCAACCTCAGTCTTCTCATCTGCACAATGGAAGAACTGGCCTGGTGTCTTCTTAAAAGAGAATTAGACCTGAATTCAGTGGGAGAGTAGAACTTGATGTTAGCCAGGGACCCTGGCAGTGAGTCGGCCGCGACTGCTGCAGAAAAAAGCAGAAAGTTGTAAGGATGTTGTGAACTGACTTTATGCAGGTTTGCTTCTCTCGACCACTTAGGGCTTACTCTGATGCTTGCTGGCCCTACTCAGGTAAAATCTGAACAGATATTTAAAGACAAGGATTGGGCACCTTTGAACATGACTATAGACTATGTCATCAAAGCTGTTGTCTCTGTTGCGCTCCTGTAGGGAAGTGACAAGTAGCAGAGACCAAACCGTGTGTGCTGACTGGGCCCTTTGAGCAGCTCTGTGCTCCTCTGTGTGTCGTTTGCAAAGCAGGCTTGGGGAGGGGGAGGATGACCCTCTTCCTGGGGAAAATTTCATACACAAGCGTGGCTGTTTTCTAAGATGTAAAATGAAGTTACATGTTTTTTCCTGAAATTAGAGAGAGGGAGAGAGAGAGAGAGAGAGAGAGAGAGAGAGAGAGAGAGAGGGAAAGAGAGAGAGACCGCATTGCTTACAAAAGGACCGAAGAAGTCAGCTACAGCTCAGGAATGTCAGAGGAGCTGCCACGCTCACATCTGTGTGCTGTGTCATGTGCCCTGAGAATGTTCAGTGCCCATTTCATGCTCCTTTAACCTGCATCTCCACCTCCTCTTCTTTCAAAGGTGGGGAGAGATGTTAGAACCATCTTCACGTTCCAGGTGGCAGACCAAGCCATTGTCAGCCTGTGTCCCTGCTCTTCCAACCCCTCCTTGACAGAACAGCATTTTTGTGAGCCACGAGAAAAATTACGCCCTTCATGGGTCACAGGGCCAGAAGAAGACAGGGTAAATATTCAAGCTGACCTGCTTTCTAGATGTTGAACCACCAGAATATGGATGTAGACATGTCAGATTGGGG
This sequence comes from Ctenodactylus gundi, assembly GCA_004027205.1. Classification (NCBI taxonomy): domain Eukaryota; kingdom Metazoa; phylum Chordata; class Mammalia; order Rodentia; family Ctenodactylidae; genus Ctenodactylus; species Ctenodactylus gundi. The sequence continues at coordinate 68,066 of PVKB01005412.1, forward strand.
CCCTCTCCAACATCTGGCGGTCTGAGAGCCACTTTCCTAGTTCACCTCCCAGGGCCTCGCTGTGAGAATTCGGAGATCTGGGCTGCAAGTGGTTCTCAGTGCGATGCTTAGGGGATCCTGACCTGCACCACATACCGTGGAAAGCGTGTTAAGAGTAGACGTTCCAAGATTGCCTCACAGCAACTGAGGTCCAGAACTGACATTTTAACGAAGAGCAAAGTGATTCTACATACGTAGAAAGTGGACAATAGCTGACCTAAAGGGAATAGAGGACAAACTGGGCCTGGTGGCACAGCCCGGAGTACTCTGGGAGGCTGGGGCAGGAGGACTGCACGTTTGAGCCTGGTGTAGACAACTGAGTGACACAGTGAGACGTTGTCTCCAAATCAAAAACACAAATGGGCTTGTGAAGGCCCTGTGCCTGGGAACAGAGGAAGAGAAAGGGGAGAGATAGATTAAGTAGAGCTTCAACTTGCAACTGTATGTCAACCTTGAGGATATATATATATATATATATGGGATTACACTTTGAATTAAGCGAGCATTTGCCTTATTTATCGACATGACAAAATCAAAAAGTACCATAAATAAGCAAGTGGATGTTTGTAATTTTGGTTATGCCAAAATGATCCATTATTACTCTTAGAACAAAATATATAACTCTTAGAATGAAAACAGCCATGAACCTGGCAGGAAAGCAAACAGTAATTTAAGTGTTGTAGTAATGGGTAAACTACAGCAATTTCATGTTCTCCATCTGTCCTCTGGATGGCCCCTTAGAAATGACTGAGGTGCTAATGGCCTGTACCCCTAGTCCAAGCGGAAGTGAAGGTAGAAGACAGAAATTGGGTATGATAACCCTTTTATTTGATGCATGATGTATATGCAAAAGCATAGGTTCTTGCCGCATACATAATTGATAGCTTAGTATGGCCGCTGTCCCCTTGATTGTCACGAGAACACTGTGGCCAAGTCAGAACCAGGTGAGTTTTATTCCTCTTTTCACAGATCAGTACGGAGAGACTTGAGCTTTATTTGAGGACACACAGCTAATTAAATGCTAAATTCACAAATCTATACACATTTTCCAGCCTTAGTGGGTGTCTAGTAGGAGCTGCTGACCTCACGAGGCAATCGTGAAGATGGCAATAAAGGCAAAATCAAAATCTTTATCATTAAATGAAAACCGTCCTGGGAAATCCGACCGTACACCAGGAGCTGCATAAAGCCGTCGGGTACACTGAGCCCCGGGGTACTGACAGCGCACCTAGGAGGCGGCCCTCCGAGCTCCACTGGGACAGTGAGGCTCCTGGACGCTGAGTGGCCTGCTGGCAGCTGAACACAAGGGCAGACGTCGTGCCCGCGGGTTGAATTCATTGGAAGACCGGCTGTCCTTGGCGCCGCCGTGAGACCCCTGCACTCTCCTGGACGGACAGACACCCTGCGGTCCTTCTCCCGCACCCCAGCAGGTGGGGAGGCCAGCCGCAGGGACGTGCAGAGCCCTTCTCTGGCACATTCTGTTCCCTGGGACTCAGAATGACTGGCATTTATTTTCCAGTTGATTTCCCGAGCACAGGAATAAGCTGTGAAAAACAACCCAGGGCTAAAGCTGGAAGAACCGTCCCTTCCCCTGATCGCAGCCGGCCAGACTCGGAAATGGAAGAGTTGCTGGATGCAGTTTGCACATATATGAGGAGGTATTGCATCTGGAAAGGTCATAACCAAAGTGGCAGCTGTCACTTGGAGACGGGGAGTTAAGGAGTTACACAAACGGTAGGGTTTTAGAAGAGCAAAGTCATCCCCAGGGTTTGGAGCCATGGCGGGGTGCTGCTTCCCTGGGGAAGGGCGGACTGGGAATCGGAGTCCTCCAGGCACCCCGGCGCCAATCAGGGAAGCAGGGAGCATGGGGTGTCAGGGAAGCCGCTCCAGCCCTGAGGTCCTGAACCGAGGGGGTAGCGAGCAGAACCACTTCTTTGAAGATGCAATTTGGGCTGCTTCTGCTTACCCGGGGTGAGAAGCCTTCAGAAATCAGCTGTCACTACAGCCATGGCGCTTCCGTGAAAACTACCAGGGATCTCTTATTGTACCATTTCTTCTGCTATCTTGTGATCCAATGTCTAAAGCAGTTACATTTTCTATTGTGCATTGCCACATTTTAAAATATCTTATTAGATTAAGTAGCTTGTTTTATAGTCTCAAAGTCCTAGTAGAAAATTGAAGGAGATGATGGAAGCATCGGGGTTTCCAGGGATGGGGAGAGGTGAGAAGGGTGAACACACAGTATAAAGGGGATTTCTTTCCTTTCCTTTTCTTTTCTTTTCTCTTTTCTTTCCCTTTCTTTTCATTTCAGTGCTAGGCATTGAGTCTAAGGCCTTCACTCTGCGCTGCAGCTCCAGCTCCTTCTTAGTGTTTATTTGAGACAGGGTCTCACTGAACTGCTCAGTTGCCTAGCCTGGACTCCATCTTACAATCCCCCTGCCTCAGCCTCCAGAGTGCGAGGATTACAGGCCTGCACCACCAGGCCTGGCTACAAAGAATTTTAAATGCTGTAAAGGCACTCTGTGGGGTCTATGATGGTGGAAGTGCATTTATCCAAGCCCACAGACCACACAACACCCACAGCAAACTCTAATATGACCTATGGACTTTGATTTAAGGGCACGTTAATGCAGGTCACCCACTGTAATAGATACACCAGCGTCAGGAGTGAGGCTAGGGGGGAAATGGGGAAACTGTGTCTTCCTCTCAATTCTTCTCAAAAAACTTTTTTTTTTTTTTTTTTTTTTTTTTTTTTTTTTTTTTTTTTTTTTTTTTTTTTTTTTTTTTTTTTTTTTTTTGTATTTTAAATCGAGTTCTTGCTAACCCAAGCTGGCCTCAAACTTGCAACATCCCTGCCCCAGCCTCCAAAGTACTGGGTGCAGGTATGTGATACCACACACAGCAAAAACCATCTTTATTTTTAAAAACATCTTATCCAAAAAGTGAATGAAGTAGGATAATGTCAGAATCCTCCTTAGTGTAACCCGTGGGAGGCAACCATCGTGAAGAGTTGTGTTTGTTGTTTGTTGTTTTGTTTTGCTTGAGGGCCTTCCAGTGCTAGACAGAAGCTCTACCACTGAGTTGTCCTCAGGGCCTGATTGGGAAGAGTTTTGTTGCGGGTCATTTCAGACTCTTTTTTCATGCCTTTATTTTTATGCCAAGAGATTTGGGTGTAAATACTGTTTTTCAAATTAATTGTTATTTTCTAAAAAATTATAAATATATATTTTACATCTACCACATTTTATTTTTACTTACTTTTACATTACTGGAATTCATACCCAGAAGCTCTCTAGCATAAGCTATATCCCCAACCCTTTTTAGTTCTGAAGGCAGGGTCTGTCTAAGTTGCCCAAACTGACTCATCGAATTAATTTCTATCACCATGCTTATTGAACAGCTCCACTAAATGTTGGCATTGGAGGTCACTCGTCCAGCAGCGGTAACTACTGGGACTTGCCAATCTCTGTGCCCTCACAGCACAAAATACCATGAAAGTGTTCATGTTCAGGGTTCATTCCAAGGATTTATTCTTGTTTACCTCCACCCATACTTTATTGCTTGCCAAGATGAGAAGGGACTGTTTCTTTTCAGTCTTCTTATAAGTCATCACAGTCGTTGTCAAGAGAAAGCAGAAGCCACCAATAACACACCAGTGGGTGTGGCTCTTTTGTCAGCATAAGACACTGTCATAGACTGATGTGAGCTTCACCGCTTCCAAGCCTGAAATTACTACCCTGATTTCAAAGGTCGTCAGAGGTCAAATTCGAATCCTCTGCTTGGCACATGGTCTCCATAGACTGGTAAGGCTTAGTGTTCGCTTTATACAGATTTTTTAAAGCACAGAATAACCATTCCATATTGGAACAAAGAGTGCCACAGAAGAAAATGAATGTAAATGCCTTATGTTGTGCAAGACACAATGATGAAAATACAGTGTGAATTCCTTCCACACTCAGACTCCTCCTTGGTGCCAGATGACTGTGTTTCTGTAGCTTTAAAAATCACTTCAATTTTCAACCAAATGCTGCTAGCCAGATAAACAGTGTGTTTCCGACACTTTTTATAATTCCTTCTGGAAGGGAAATACACATAGTAAGAAAAAAATAGTAGAGTCAGTTCTTCTTCCATAGCATCACTACACATCAGCAAGTGTCTTCAGGGGCAAGACAGACCTTGTCCCATCACTCGTTTAAGCAGTAAGTGCTTGCTACATGTGTAACCAGACAGGGAGAGGTGACTGCCCTCTGAGACAGATCCAGCCAGCCCTCCACCACAGCTGGGTCCATGCTTCTAGCCAGCAGTCGTTTATGAGGGCCACCAGCACAAAGGAGAGTCATTCATACACTTTACATTCCTTTAGCCTCTGTGTTGCCTGCTTTTGAAAGTCTACTGGAGATTAAGATAGACTGGGGTCTTCTCCTGAGCTCCACACTGTAGAGACAGAAAGGAAGGAAAAAACACCAAGATGGTGGCAGATGTGGCAGGTGCAATGACAAAATCTCAGTGCAGAGATGTGACAAGGAATAATGGGGCAGAGGTGGAGGGAAGGAGGCCCGGAGGCTCTCTTGTGAGGGGCCATTTGAGCTGAGATCACGTGATGAGAAGCAGGTATGCGCAAAGACCTGGAGGAGAGACTAGAGCCGATGGAGAAGCAGGGCCACCGGTCAGAAGGGGCCCAGCGAACCGAAGAAACGGAAGTACAGGGTCCTGAGAACACAGTGGGTGCGAGCAGGTCGGCCTGCAAGGAGGCAGACAGGGAAGGGCACACACCGCCTCCAGGGCCCCTGAAAGCGCTTGGATTCTATTCTAAGTGAATTCTTTTGGTCAAAACTAGGAAAGTGACATGATTTAACTTAAGTATTTTAAGGACGATTTTAATTGCTGAGTAAAAAATAACGTATTTTTCAGTAGGACAAAGGGAACAGTTAAGTGGCCAAAAATAATGATGACTTACTTAGCGCTAAAGTGGTTCGGAGGGAGAAAACTAGAAACTAGGATATGTTTGAAGTGAGGATCCGTAGAACTTCCTGGCAAGAAGAATACATGAGAGAAAAGGTAAAGGCAAGGAAGGAGGCACGTTTGGGGCACAGGGTGGGACACTGAGCAACGATTTTATTTTGCATACATAAAGTTGAGATGTTTATTAGAGGCAATAGTTGATGTTAGTTTTTAATAAGTGAGTGACATACTTACCTGTTGTACAGAGCTACACTATACCAATCAGATCATCTAGACTCGCAATTTGCCATAGATGCTAGAAGGAGGAAAGGGTGGAGGGAGGACGGGGCTGCACACTGCTAAGGTACAGTTAAGACCAGAGAGACCGTGCTGAGCTCTGTATATGCCAGAATTACAAGAGCAGAGACTCGGAGTCAAAACAGAATCCAACTGGAGGAAGGAGAGTGTCACACAGGGCAACAAAGTCACTGTAGAAATCAGCAGGAAGGGCGGGATGGGAAGTGAGTTGTTGGTCCCTAGAGCTGCCTCCTCATCCCACATTCTAGCTCAGTCCACATGTCCTTCCAGAAATATGCTCTCCTCTTGACCCAGCTGAAACGGTCTCTCTTTCTGTAGCAAGCTAACCTAGTTGCAATAAGTAGGCGCGCTGCATACCGCAAAGATGAGTAAGACAAAGTCATTGTCGGCAATGAGTTCACAGTTCAGCGGAGAAGAAAAGGTGATGATACAAAGAATTGTTATGCAAAACCGAAGTGCATTGTTAAGGGAATTTTTAAAAAGTATTTATTTGTCATTGCTATTAAACATTCCTTCAAACAAAAAAATAAAGTGTGCAACTTGCCTATTAGAATATGCATTATGTAATACAAAGCATAACTCAATTTCTGGGAGGAAATATATTTGGCATCATATAAGGTATGGAATTCCACTAAATTTTGTTGCAGTTTTCATCATATCTGCAAGCCACCTGGACTTCTATTTACTTAATATTTTAATTTGATTAAACTCACTTTTGTGATTTAAATTCATATGTTAGCCGCATCTTAAGCAATAACACAATCAAAATGATCAGATAATGTCAAAATAAAGAACAGTTCCCCATGTACTTAAAGATTATCTCACAACCACTAGAGCTACATGAACAGGGTCTTGGATTCACTTGACATTTATAGACCTCAGAGATGTACACCCTAACTTTAGGCTTGATTCCTTCACCTAGGTAGTGTGTATTATGGGTGAGCCACACTCTTTTGTTTTTGGCACTGTGAGTATAATACCTGCCCTGCCTAACTTACAAGGTGATTCTCAAATCAAATGAATCAAACATATCAAATGTATCAAAAGGTTTTGTTTTTTAAAAAGATACAAAAAGAAAAATAAGAAATATTCAGAAGATGCTGATTCACTTAGCAAGACCCTATCTCAAATAAACTATAAAAAATGGGCCGGGTATGTAACTCAGAGTGAAGGCCCCATGTTCAATCCCCAGTACTGCAAAAATCAAAAAATTAAAAAACGCTGGTTCCCTCCTGAACTAGACTGTAATGATCATAGAGTGGCCTCCTAATGTGTCCAAAACCCAAAACAAATCACTTCTTTTCTAAGTTATAGTTCTAGAATGTTCTATCCCTTTCTAATCTTCTCTAAACTTGTCTTTGCTAATCGTCAGAACCACAGTTTGGACTTAGCTCATTCAGAACTTATGCAGGGTTTTCAGTTATTTCTAGCAACTGAGACTCATCTTTCCAAGTGTATTAAAAAGTCCCTAGAGAAGGAATTTTCTTTTGTCAGATGACTTAGCAAATATAAAATAGACCATGTATGTTAATACCTAATGGGGTAAGAACAAGGATTGAGTACCACTAATGAGCTGCAGTCTTCATGCCAGATAATTGAGCTCGCTCAATCTATGTCTTAATTTGGAAAGTGGGACTACTTTTCCTATCTTGTGTGATTTTTGTGAAATGTAGTGAAATGATGATAGTTAATTGCTTAACCTTGCTTGGCCCATCATTAGCTGTAAGTAAGCATTAGCCACAGTCGTAAGAGGGACGACCATTACTCTTCACAATGGTGGCACATCTGTATCAGAAATCTGAGATGCTAATTAACATCGTGCCCACTTCATACAGCTATGGTGGGAAATAAATGGAAGTTGCCGTGAGACATTTCTGGCAGGGCTGTGGTGCAGCTCAGTGGTGGGAGCCACTGCCTAGCAAGCGCAAGGCCCACACTTCAGTTCCCCAGCACCACATAAGCTCAATGTGATGGTGTACTTGTGTAATCCAGCACTCTGGAGTCTGAGGCAGTAGGATCGCCAGGAGTTCAAAGCCAGCCTGGGCTACATAGTGAGTTCAGGACCAATCTAAACTACAGAGCAAGACCCTGTATCAATTAAAAGGAAGATAAAAGAAACAATGAAAGAAAGAAAGAAAGAAAGAAAGAAAGAAAGAAAGAAAGGAGCTGCCTAACCCACGACACCAGCTTTAGTGATCTCAGTGCCTTTAATTGCAAGTCTTTCTTAGACAAATTGAGGTGTAAAGGCTGTAAAATTCTTGTTTGTAGAAATTTATGGCTTAATCACAATTAACTGTGTTGCTATCTCTTGCATGACATACTGTAAGAATTTAGCACAATGTCAGAAACTAATACTGATAAACACTTGAAAGATACTGCGTGATGAAGAGGAGAGATTTGCATCTGGTTTGGTTTGAATAAATGAAGCCCTTTATTAATAAAAATCTGGATCTATGCTCTTATACACTAGCCTTCTGTGGCCCTGAACACTGGCTGTGGCTGGTCTGCAGGAAGTGGAAAACACACATTAGATTTCAAAGGCACTATAAAAAAAATACCAAAGTCTCCTTGCCATGCCAATGTACAACTGATAGGTCCAATCTATTGATTACACATTGTCATGGTAATTTGGATCTACTGCTTTAAATTGATATGTTGTTAACATTAATTTCACCTGTTTGTTTTTATTATTTTTAATGGCTACCAGCACCTTCTAAATTGTACACATGGGTCACATTGGTGCTTGCTTTCTGTCTCTTCTGGACAGTGCTGAGTTTACAGGGTTTTGGTTTTTTTTTTTTTTTTTGTCTTTTAAAGATTATATCCTTTAGACCAGTTTCAGATTCAGGGTAAAATTGAGAAAAAGAATTGAATTTCCCATCTCTCCCTTGCCCCTACTCATGCATTCCCTCCCAGTTATAGATGCTCCACCCCCTTGCGGTGGTACGTTGGTTAGAGCTGGTGAGCTCACATTAACACGTCACCATCACCCCAAGTTCATGGCTCACAGTAAGGATCGTGCTTGGTCTTCCATGTTCTGAGAGCTTATGGCTTAGGTATAAGCCCATCTGCCCACCACTATGGCATCATGTAGAGTGTGTTCACAGCCTGAAAATCCCCCGGGTTCCACCTAGTCACCTTTCCTTCACTCTCATGCCCTGGCAGCCACCACTGATTTCCCTTTCTTTCCTTTTCTGTCTCCATAATTTTACCTCTCCTGAGATAGTTAGAGTCACGTGGCATTTAGCTTTCTCATATTGACTTATTTCATTTAGCAATATGGACTTAATGTTCCTCTGCATCTTTTTGTGGCTTGATCGCTCATTTCTTTTGAGCACTGAGCAATATTCCATTGTTTGGATGGATTTCAGTTTAATCATTCACTCGCTGGGTACAAACTGGTAGCTGCCAGGTGGAGTTGCTGCTGCCATCATGCGCAGTTTTTTTGTGTAGGTCTTTTCGGAGATACCAAAGAATGTGATAACTGGATCATATGATAAGAAGATCTTCAGTTTTATAAGAACCCAAACCTTCTCCCACAGTAGTTGACCCCTTTCACAGTCCTGCTGGAAGTAAGCAGAGAGTGCTTGTTGCTCTACATCCTCGTCAGCTCTTGGTGTTGTCAACATCCTGAATTTTAGCCAGCCTAGTGGGCTTGTGGTGGCATCTCATCTTGTTTTAATTTGCATTTCCCTGATAACATCTTTTTAAATACTTACTTGCCATCTGTGTATCTTCTTTAGTGAAGTGTCTGTTAAGATCTTTGGCCAATTTTTTAATTGAGTTGTTTGCTATTGTTAAGGTTTAAGAGATCTAGTAAAGAGCTCTGGTCATCTTAAAGTGATACATACTGTCTTGCTTCATGGAGAGTTTGTAGGCAACATTGTAAACACATTCTGATGCATCCAAAATAAGGTTCTGTAGGTAGAATTAAATACCAATTTATTTAAGATTATAATTGGCAACTCACAAAATAGAACAAATCAAACATTATGTTTTCTGTAATCCACTCACCTCCATTTTGTTCTTTACAGGCTTTTAACACCTGCCTTCCTCTAAATTAATAAACTATTTGATTTTCCAAAGTACACCTACAGATCAGGCATTGCATCTTGGTGTCCAATTTATATTAAGTTCCAAGGCTAGCCCACCCAAGATCCATGTGCTACATTTACAATGAACTCTTCAGTTCCAATGCAATTAACAAAAAGACATTGCCACAAAACTGAATATTAATTTTAAAATGTGCCTTGATCTATGCATGTGAAAAAGCAGTTTGAAATGACTAAACAAAACGATACACAATTTATTGGAAAGAGAGTGAAACAGAATAGATTTCTGAGACGATGAAGGAAAGGAAGCAAAAGGATTCTGGGAGAGTTTACGTGTGAGCGAAGGAAGCTGAGCTGAGGACAGAAGGAGAAGGGAGGAATGTGCGGGACACACTCTGATTGGCCGGGGACATCAGCTTCCCTTCTTTGTCTCTACCTTCCGACATGACTGTGCCAAACTCACGTCATTTTCACTACTACAGGCAGGGTTAATTTTGTTTAGAAAGGAGAACACTAAGACCCAAAAGTTATGTATTAGTCTGAACCAAATGAAACTGCCAGATTTATAGCTCAAAACTGAGTGAATAGTGACAATTTCCGGTGGTACAACCTAAACTAAGCTTGCGCAAGGACACAGAACTAGGAAATGTTATAATAAAAATTTAAATGCCTCAAATACCCAGCTTCAAAGCTCTAAAACTGCCTTCTGCTTTTCACACTTGGACAAACACTTGAGGGAAGATAAGCTATTTCATGAGAAAACCTTATATAAAATAGGACATTTTTGCATGGAGTTGGCTACATTAAAGAAGTAGTAACTAATAATTTTCTGAGCAAAGTCGAAGGTACAGACCAAAGCAGAACCGATCATTTGAATGCACGGAATGTTTGTGAGTCTGTAGCTTGTAACCTGAGGATTCTCAATGTTAAACTATTTGTGCATCTAAAAAACTTAATAGTGTAGTAATAGTCATTTGTGCCACAGTCTGCTTACGTTATAATGTGCTCATGTACAAGGCAGGTGTTTTAATACCCCCTCACTTTAAGAAACTGTCATTTTACTGATTATCAATTCCTAGAGAATATATGCAAATCACTCCATTCCAATTGACTTTAAGTTTTAGTCACCAACATTTTTATGTCCAGATGAGTTCAAATAACGACATTAGTGTCTTGTGATGACTCGTCTATGCAGATCTTTTTAATGAGTTTTTATTGTATTAGTCGGCTTTCTCTTAGTGTGACAAAACATCTAAGAAAATCAAGCTAAAGGAAGAAAGATTTATTTTGGTACACAATGTCAGAGGTTTCAGTCTGTGAACAGGTGGCACTATCATTTGTAGGCCTGTGACTCTTCACAGATGGGAGGGCATGCTGGAAACAGGAAAACTGTCACCTCACGGCAGTCAGGAAGGACAGAGAGAGAGAGTGCCCCTCAAGAACCACTTCCTTCAACTGGGCTCCACCTCCCAAATCCTAGCACCTCCCAGCAACACAATCACATCATGAGTTTACCAAAGGATTGAAGGTAAAACCCTCATGGTCCGATCACCTTCCACAGTCTCACCTCAGAGCACACGAGCCTTTTCAGGAACAGTTAATTTTATTTTCTACCTGATGAATTTGTTACCTATACCCTTCCAAAGCAAGTAATCAATTGTGGATGTATCAAGGGGGTTAACCAGAAAAAGCCCAATCAAACAATTTCTCTAAGGTCCACATTTTAGATACAAACCATAAAGTATCTTTAAGATTTCATTCCTGGACTGAAACTTCTGCCTATCAATAAGTTCTACTCTGTTGTTCTGGGCTGATTTGTCTTTTCTTTTTTCTTTTTCTTTTCTTTCTTTTTTTTGGTATAAAGGCAACACAAAATGTATCTGTTCACCTTTTATTGCTGTTCATACTAGACCCCTTCCTTCGTTCCTCTTTCTTTCACCTCTCCTTTCTTCCCTCTCTCTTTTCCTTCTTCCTTTCTTACTTCCTTTCATACTTTCTCCATTTCACTTTTTTGTCCTTATCTTCTTCTCCATCCTTCCTTCTCTTTTTCTGATTCAGCCTTGTAGAACACATCTATGATCAGACATGAGTCCCAAATTGCTGAGTAGTGGGAAAGGCCTGAAGTGGCTGGAAGAGAATGCAACTTCTTTCCAAGTGTGCAATTCCTACTTCTCAGCAGTGCACCAAAAAGCTAAAATCTATCAACCATACTGCCCAAAATTTCTATAGTGTCCTTTTTCAAATATTTTGAGAAATAGTGGTTTGTTCCCACCAGGTAGATGCACTAGATCAGTGATCCTCAAAATTTTTGAGAAACATCAGCTCCATGAATGCTCTTCAAAGAAGGGATCCAAATGCTGCTGAGGAATGCTGTTTACTGGTCTCCTTTACAATGTATGTGGAAATTATAGAGGCTCTGAGAAGTCCTAAACTAGAGAAATCTGTTTAACATTGTTAGCCTCATGTTTCTCATACTCATTTGATCATAGAAACTTTTCTTTTAAAAAATCTATTAATATTCCACGAAGTGCACTTTTGGAAATTGGTGAGACATTAGCACATTTTCATACTTACTGACAAAGGATAGCTATGTATCTTCAAAGGATCATTTAAAAATAAAAATCAAAAATCATCATGTTGCCTCAGACACCCATGGTGGTCTCTGAGACCTGGGCTATTGGAAGCTTAGCTTTATACATGATAGTCAATTCCATGGAAAATGCGAACTCAAAGAACAAGACTGCTATGGAAGCAACACAATCTATGAAGAAAACAGGCTGGAAGAATACCATCGAGAAGAAGGGATGACGAGGCAGAGTCACCGCCGCGTAGTGCTGTGAAGAATTGGTCTCAGAAATTCAGGGATCTTCCCTGGCAGATCTAAATGCAGGGCACAGAAGTTACAGGGCATAATTTCAAGTAACTCTTACAAAATGTTTATAAATTACAAAGGGAAAAATTGTGTATAACTGATAAAGATACAAGGAGAACACAAAATTGTTTTTGTTGTTGATTTGCCACAAATGCATAACCTCAGTCCAGTAATAATAAATAAACCCGAAGTAACAGACAGAATAGTCTGTGATGTCACTGACTAATGTTTATCAGAAGTGCCACAGCCTCAAAGATCAGGAATCACTAGGACAAGTTACAGATTCATAGAGACTAAGGAAGCATAATGTCTTACTTACTTTGTCTGTTGCTGTGACAAAACCCCCGACATCCGCAACGTAAGGGAGGAAAGATTTCTTTAGCTCACAGTTTGAGAAGGTCTCACACACGCACAGTCCATTCAAGATCCAGCGGCAACAGTGGAGACACATGGCAGAGACAGAGGCTGGAGAGTTGTCTGTGTGCCCCATTGCAGACAGAAAGCAAGACAGTCTAAAGACTCAGGCAAAGGCAAGGGCCTTCCCAGGAAGAAGCTGTAACAGAATTTCTTCTTCCTTCCTTTAACAACTTCAAGCTGCTACTTGGGCCACCACACGGTGTGTGTCCCTCCCTTATTTCCTAGTCCACAAGTCAATAACAAACACCTGAAAGTTCTGCCCTGGGCAAACCCCAATCCCAAAGTGATACAATCCCTCCAGGTCACGCCTCATGCATCTCCCCTTTCCCCCTGCCTCTAGCTAAGCTCTGCCTCCCAATAACACACAATTCCAAATACATGAGGCTTTTGGGGGACACCTGAGATCCAGCCCATAGCCCATAATAACCAAATACAACCTGGGACCCTGGATCAAACTCCAGTGCAAAGGAAGGACACTAATGGGAAAAGGGAAAAACTTGTCTGATGAGATGCTGGCATTAGAGGAGAGGAAGAGCACACATAAACTATTATTTTAGAAAATTTTCTGACATCTTAAATTCGTTCCAAATGAAGTGTCTAAGGATAACAGAAAAAAAGAACACGGATAACAGAATAACAAAGGAAAGATAAAGAAATCATGGCATTCAAGACCCCAAAACATCGCCAACCTATAAAAACACAGCAGAGGCCAAGAAAAGAGGTCCAATATGGAATTTTAAGTTATGTAGTAGCCACAATAAAGATTTTAAAAGGAGCTGAAATTAATTTTAGTAGTATATTTTATTCATGATGTTATATCCAAAATAGTAACATTTCAACATGCACTTAATATAAAAATGATGGAAGTCTTTTACATTATTTTTTAAGCAAAGTCTTCCAAATCCAGACTCAGTTCAACAAAAGAGCTCCCTGGCTATGCGTGGCTCTGGCGGTCATATTAGCCTGGCTCTACCACTGCCAGCAAGGTCTCTGTCCAGCTTTTATTTCTACTTTTTCACAGGAGCGTCTTGTTCTTTCCTGCTACTGACTCCTTCTCTTCCCTTCTTTTACTCACAATCATTTACATGTGCCAAGTTATTATTCCATGCACAAAATTGCCAAAATGCCTGCCTTCCTGGGGCTCAGACTCTAACAGAAAGAATAGACAAAAACCACAGCTAGAGTTAAATAAGCAAATTATATAATCAGTGGTATGTGCAATGGAGGTATAAAAACAGAGTAGGGTATGGTGACCCAGATGGGCTAGTGGTGGGATATCAAGTGCAAATGAAGGTGACTTCACTGAGAAACTGGCACTGGATCACGGAGGCCAAGGTAGAGAGACAAAACTTGGTAATAGTCACCAGAGAAAGTGTCTTTTTCCTGGGCAAGGAGTGTGATTGGGCTGTTTGGGGTCATGTGACCTTCTTCTGACCAATTGCCCAAACTGGGAGAATGGAGCGTCTAACTCAGATCAGTCATCAGTCAATCACAGCCAAAAAGATGGCACCTACCATCTACAGCAGGGGGGAAAGAAACAGTCTCACCCAGCAAGTTTATCTTTCATAAAACAGTATTTTTATAAGAAAGTAGGCATTAGAGTAGGAAAAAATGATTCATTATTTTTTAGGAATTCCAAAAGAAAATATAATCCTTAGTCTTTCTCGACTTTCTATACAACCTATGTTTGTTATATCAATTCAGCTAAAAACCTCACAGAGGTTTAAGAAGCAGAAAAGGAAATGAAAAGAACACAGAATTTCTGGTTAGGTAGCCCCAGATTGGAGTGTGTGTGTGTGTGTGTGTGTGTGTGTGTGTGTGTGTGTGTGCAAGCGCGCGCGTGCATGTGTACGCATGCAAAAAATGGAGTACTGAGGACTGAGTCTTCCACCGAGCCACATCCCCAGCCCATTTTCATTTCCAGTTTTGAGACAGAGAACCCCTAGATCTCTAAATTGCTCAGCCTGGACTTGGTGCAGGCCTTCAGGCTCAGCCTTAGCCTCCCAGAGTGCCGGGATTATAGGTCAGGCTCCTCTCTGCTCTTCCTAAATTACCCACGTGGCATATCACACCGTGTACACTTCATCCTCAGCTACTAGAATGTATGTAACTAGAAGAATACACATTGACCTTCATGCTAGGAAGTATCTCACGTCTGAACATAAATCTTTCCTACTGAAGTAAATATGGCTGCCCTTTTTTGGTCATTTTCCCGTTTTCCCTGCCTATTTCATGGTTTGCCCATAAAAAAGTACAAGGTACACAGACTGATTGGGAGACTCTAGGTAAAGCTGTTTTCTTCTGGTTGAAAGAGGGGAGGGCTCAGAACAAAACTCGCACTCAGATATGAGACCCGCAACCCCGTTAGGAAGCTACTAGAGGCTCATTGGCAGCTTATTCAGAAATGCTAATAAAACGTTAATGCTAATTTTTAAGCTCCTGACCCACAGATATTGCCAAGAAAGTTAACTTTATGGCAAACATTAAAAATTTCTTACATTTTGAAAGCCCTGCGATAGAATGGAAAGCAAAGCAAAGAAACACTAAGCTTACCAAGATAACTGTGAAAACATCTTTCCCTGAAAGGTCATCTGATTGAAATAATTATTAGACACCTTTTTATAAGGCAGTTTTCACATGGGCTATCCTATTTAATTTTTTCTACTCATGTGAGACAGGATCTATTCATTCCCTCCTTATGCCCTTTTCCATCTTCACCTTCTTCTTCCTTCTTCTTTTCCTCCCTCTCTCTTCCCTTCCACCACCGTGCTTCTAGCTGCGTAGATACAGCATACCTAGAGTTCTTGTTCCTTTGGGCCTTACACCTAAGAGCGGGGCCGGTGGTGAGTGTGTGGCCGTGAGAAGAAAGGAGCAGATATAAATGGAGGCTGAGTGGAGCTCAAGTTGGTAGAGAGGCTCAGGTGGGAAGGCCTTCTCCCACCAAGGTTATTTTTGTAAAGTAAGGTGGCTTTAAAAAGCAGGACCTAAATTCAAACCAAGTCATCTGTCACTGCTCAACAGTTCTTTCCATGCTCTAGTTTGAATGGATACATTTGACCAAAGTGGTAAAGAGAAATTTTAAGAAAAACTCTGTTTTTTATGTATTTGGTGTTTAACAGAGTCAAATCCAGCTCAGCCACGCACACGCACACTTGACTGCCACCTTTAGCTCCAGGTCTGAAGGAGGTGGTGGCATTCTGAACCACAGGCCCTCAGCCAAGCAAAGCAGAACTGGGAACAAGGCATTCTGTTAGGACAAGGATTTCCTAGAAGGCAGCGGGTTCCAAATTTTGCAGCCTGATGTCTTTCATATACGAGTCCAGAATGAATGAAGCTTGATTCTGTCTTTCCCTGAAATTAGAGTAATTATCTATAGCTTTGTGAATTTCACATATTAAAAAATTGATCAAGAAATTATCCCCATGATTAACAAATGGGATCTTGCCCAATTAAAAAATTTCAGCACAGCAAAGGAAACTACCAACATTGTAAAAAGAGAACCAACAGACTGGGAAAAAATACCACCACCAGGAAGCTCATAACTAGAATACACAGGGAACTGAAGAAAAGTAAGCCTACCAAACTAAAGGATCCTATTGTAAAGTGGGCAAAAGAAATGAAGAGGCAGTTCACTCGCGAAGAAGTTTAAATGGCCAATAGGTACATGAAAAGATGTTCAACATCTCTAGCCATAAGAGAAATTCAAATCAAAACAACGCTAAGATACCATCTCACTCCAGAGAGAATGGCCTATATCAACAAGTCAAATAGTAATCAGTGCTGGCATGGCTGCAGGGAGAAAGGAACCCTCCTGCACTGCTGGTGGGAATGTAAATTCATACAACCACTTTGGAAAGCAATATGGAGATCTTTCAAAAGACTGGAAATAAATATCCCCTTCCATCCAGTGACACCCCTCCTGGGAATATTTCCAAAAGAGGTCAAAACACATAACAGAGATATATGTATACCCATGTTTATAGCAGCACAACTAACAATAGCTAAAATACGGAAGTCACCAAAATACCCATCAACAGACCAATGGATACACAAACTGTGGTATTTATACACAATGGAATACTATGCATCAATAAAGTCCAACAGCATGGAGACTTTTGCAGACAAATGGAAGAAACTTGAGAACATCATGTTTAGTGAAGTGAGTCAGAAGCAGAAAGTGAAACATCGAATGGTCTCTCTGATATAAGAGACCCAGATCACAACTATCTCATGGAACTTAAAGTGAAAAACAAAGTGAACCAGGGGGGTAGGGTAGGGAAGGATGGAAGGGTGGGTAGGGGGACGGACAAAAGGAGAGCAGGAAAGTCCTTGTCACCTAGACAAGATACGTATGTGCACAAAATGCTCAACTTCACTGTAAACCTTAAATTTTACACTTATACATACCAATAAAATGGGAAAAAAATTGATCACCTCTCTCTAGAGGAGTGGGAATTTTGTTTACTCTTCTTGAAATGAGAGTATAAGTTTCTGTGTATTTTTTAAGCGTCTGCTCAATAATGTTTGCTTATTGCAGTGCCTTCCAATCTTAGTCCTCCAGGCTCTGGGATACAAGAAGTGTGTAAGCGGAACATACGTAAGCTAAGCAGAAGTGGCTCAGGGCCTGATAAGCATTTAATAACACAAAAGACCTAAGCAATGCAGACAGTGAGTACACATATGTGCAGGGCTGAGGTGAGGGAGGATTGTTTGTTCTGCAGGTGTGGCCTCCAGCACCTGATCACATGGCATGCTTGCTGAAATGCAGGTTCCTGGCTCAGCTCCGGATCTCCTGACTCTGAATTTTTGAGAGGTGGAACGTGCAAATTCAGGTGGTCGGTGAGGTTCTGAAGTGATGCTTCTTATGCCCTGAGAGGGTTGGGAGTCCTGGGCCTAGGCAGCAGCAGGCATGGGCGAGGCTCCAGAAGCTCCTGCCCACTGGGCAGGATGGTTGGGGGGGCCACCTTCTAAGGAAAGGAAGTTGCAAGTTCATAGGCTCTCTGTTTTTCAAGCTGTAGAAGAAAGAGCAGAGAGAATGAGGATGCGGCAGGTCAAGTCCTCTTGTGCTAAGTACAAAGAAAGAGTTCTTCACAACTCTTCACTGTGACATTTTAATAAAGCCCACAGATCCCATGTTTTGATAACATTTGGAGTCCAGGCTGCTTTTGTATCTTTGTTTTACCAAAGGAAGCTCGGGCATTAGGGTTTTTTTTTTTGTTGTTGTTTTGTTTTGTTTTGTTTTCCTTTTAACTTGGATCCTTACAGTTCGCATAATTAGAGACAAAGGAGCAAAGACAGGACACTGAGCAACCTCCTGTTTGCAGGGCAGGCCTTGTAGCCCTGGCAGAGAGGTGTCAGGCTACACAGATGAGCAAGCAGGTTCTTTGTGTTTCTGAGCCTGGGCCTTTTATCATCTATAGCCCCATCTAAGTAGCTTTTTGCAAAGGATAAAGTGTATTATCAATGCCTAAGAAGCAACTTGTAATTATGGGCTCTTGAGTGGACTCCTGTACTATTTAAAAGCGTCAAATGAAAGAGAAATTTCTGAAATTTCTGCTCCTTAAGCAAGACCTTGGAGCCCAGAAAACCTTGCTTTATATAACACACTTTCTCTCCCTCCCTCTCTCTCTCTGTCTGTCTGCCTCTCTGTCTCTCTCTCCTAAATTTTTGGATAGAATCTTCCTAAGTCGCTCAGTTGCCCACTTTGTGCTCAAAATTGTGATTTTTTTCCTGCCTTGGCCAATAAGGATGCCGGGATTACAGGCATGAGCCACAACATCTAGCTTTTTGCTTCATCTTTTAAATTACAAAAACTACCTCATTCAGTCACTCTGGTTTTATTCTCTAGTAATTATTTTATTCTCTAGTAATTAGTACTCTTTCTAAAATTTTCTCAGCATATACCAACTCTGCTTACATACAGACAGACACAGATGTGTAATTAGAACTCTTTGAAATATAAGTGAGAGTCCAAATTCAAAATATTTTTAAAACAGGTATAACATTTTCCTAAAGAGTGGCTGAATGTGGAGGTTCCAACAAAGAACTCTCTCTCTCTCTCTCTCTCTCTCTCTCTCTCTCTCTCTCTCTCTCTCTCTCTCAACTTGCAGCACTGCCTCCCTCTCTTTGATTTGTTCTTCTTACTTCAGGAGACTTTCTTGATGTTTTGAGATAGTTTTCCATCCATGGTCCTGGATCTGGAATAAAATTAGAACCCTACCACTCCCAGTACAACAGTAAAAAGAAGTATATATTCTGTAAATGATTGCCTGGCTAGAAAAAAGAGAATTAAGATTGCCTATGGAATCCAGGTTGTTAATCAACTGGCCTTAAACAGAGACACTGTCTTGCATTATCTGGGTGGGTCTAAATAATCGCAAGGTTGCTGAAGGTGAAAAGGGAGGTAGAAGAGTCATTGGGAGAGAAAAATGTTGGAAGTGAGGCCAGTGAGCTGTGATGGGAGACAGACTGGAGGTTGTTGCTGAACTTGAAGATGAGGAGTGGAGCCAAGAGCCCTAGACTGGGGATGGCCTCTGGAAGCTAAGACACCACAAGCAATTGCATTCTTCAATGAATTTGTCTAATGTTGGTAATGTTAGAAAGAATAGAGCATCATATATTTATATATATGATGTAGTAAGTCAAATATTGGTCCCTTGAAGATATATATCCAAACCCTTCAGAGCTGGAGATGTGGCTGTATTTGGAGATAAGTTCTTTGCTGATGCCATTGTTGCAAGTGACATTCTCAGAATGAGATTATGCTCGAATTCCAGACGGTCCCAGATCCCATGCTGATTATAAAACACAGAAAGGAAGTAGCTGTATACCACAGCTGTTGGATGATTCAAAGAGAACCGATCTCAAAATCATGGCTGTGGGAAAAGGAGCAGAGACAGCACTGAAGGTATAAAGAATTTATTCACTGAAATCACATAAGAACATTTCCCAAATCTAGGAAAAGAAATTATTTTCCAGGTACAAAAAGCTTGTCAAACACCAAATAACCTCAATCAGCAATGAGATTTACCATAACATATCATAATCAAAACGTCAGAAATACAGCATAAAGAGAGAATATGAAAAACAACAAGAGAAAAACTGACATTATTTCATCAGGGCAAACACATTCAAATTATCACAGATTTCTCATTGCAAACTTTAAGGCCAGGAGAACCTGGAGCAAAATCTTTCAAGCTTTAAAAGACAGAAAATGTCAACCCAGGTTGTAGTAGCCAGCAAAATTATCCCTGAAAATTGAAGGGCAAGTAAAAACTTTTTATAACCAAGAATCCCTAAAGAACATTGCAACCACTAGCCCAGCACTGCAGACAATATTTGAAAGAATCTTTGAGAGAGACAGAGAGACAAGCAGCACCAAAGAACACAGAAGAAAGGAAACATCTAAAGAGAAAGTGTAACAAAAAAATAGACATCAGTCATTTGTTTACTATTGCACTAAAACAGTACCAGTTTTCTCACTAAATCTATGAAACATCCCCTGTAATTGTTATTTTTATTAGTATGTTAGTTTGTTAAACATAATAAGTATATTCAACATGGGAGATTGGTATAAAATCTTAATCTGCGAAACTTTTTTGATAGGTATGATGTGTACAGATATTTAGCTGGGGTGAAGTGGCAGAAGGCAGTGGTTTTGGTTTGGGATATTTGTAGTTTTGAAAACAATAAGAGTTGGTAAATAAATGATGTTTGGGTTTTTTCCTAAAGTTGTCATTGAACAATAAAGGTAAAAGACCACATAGCCTTAGTCCGTTGGCTAAGAACTCAGTCAGCTATGAGTTCAACCTACAACTCTTGAATGTTACTTTTCAATTTCAACTAAATTCGTAATAGTGATCTTACTCATTTATTCCTGCTCTTCTTTGGGAAAGAACACTTAAAATTTGAAAATAACTCCGTATGCACTTATATCTATTACTTTATGTGTTTATATACTTTAGTGATACAGACTTAAGTTCATTTAATGTTGCAATTCATTTATTTGATCTTTGATAAAAGTTTAGCGTAAGAAAACCGATGGCTGTGATGATAACTTGAATGTCTTTTGTATGTGCACACATTTACTTTTCAGTGTTCAGCTAAGGGATTTGAAATTTAACTGCTCTCTTTTTATCTTACATTTCCTAGGTTTATGAATTACATTGTTAACAGTTCTTTCTGATGAGGACTGATGATTGAGGCCATATTAAAGAATCTCAAGAAAGATATAGTGAGATCCGGGAAAAAAAATGACACAGGAAAAGAGAACACCTAGGAATAGAGGGGAAGGCTGTGTGACCACTGAGGCAGAGACTGGAGTGAGGTAGCTACAAGCTAAGGAATTCAAAACTTGCTGGCAGATCCCCACGCTAGGGGACAGCAGAGTGGGAGGAAAGAAAGACAGACAAAGTGTGATTATGACGTGAGAGCCTCTGAAGTTCCAACAGGGCATCTTACTAAATGTAAGCCCTTTATATTTAATTCTTTAATGCTGCTGAAACTGTTCCTAATGTGCCTGCCATTGGCTACACTCTGGTCCTCTCCCCACCCTCCCATCCCCCGATGCTTCTGTTTCTCAAGTCAAATACTAGAAATGCACTGAGTAATCTCCCAAGTAGTGAGCTCAAAATCTGATTTTTAATTCTTTTAGTCAGTATTTTTTTTAAATAAGGTATGGGGGTATAATCAACACACAAAAATCACTCTGTACAGTTCTACAAAGTGATTGTAGAGCACTGGACTTCTTCTCACCCAGGTTCTTCTACGCATGACTCACCAAGGAGCCAGCAAACACACACTTAGTAATTGGCAGCTGTATTTTCACTTCAGACTTGAATATTTTTGGAAAACAAGAAGAGCAGATGTGGGGACACCTGCTTTCAAGAAGGATAATGTGTCACTGCCCAGCCTGAAAGCTGCTCAAAATGACAGAGGAAGTCACAGGAGGTCATGAAAAACAGAGCAACTATAAGAAACGCCTGCCTAGGGTAGTCATGGAGCAGGAGAGAAAAGCCTGCCTAAGGCACCCATGGAGCAGGGTAGAAATTCTTCTTTGACTCCTGGTCTCTGGCATGTGGCAACGTCCACTCCCTTCTAGGCTTTGCTCTCCTCTTTAGGCAAACTGTTTATTTCTCAAGGCACATTGCCAACACCACCTTCCCTCTTTCTACCCTGGCAAGCACTTTAAGGGACTGCATTACTAATACTGCTAAATTGGAGCAATTAATTATTGATATTTGTATAATGAGGCCATGTGGGGTAGGTAATGGAGTGGAAAAGTAAACAAGTGTTAACAAGAGCTACAGATTCCCAAGTTCTTTTTCGTTTCGTTTTTAGTTCCTTGAGTTCCTGACGGAGAACCTCAGACTTGCTCCTTGGCAGCCTCTGATGTGCTCGCATTCCCAGTACATTTAAGATAGACCACGGGTCGGGAACGTGGCAGTCTTCTAAGGCCCCCCCAGGAATGCCTGTGATGCATGTTTAATGCTTTGCTCTGTTGCAGAGATAACTGCTTTAGAAATTCGGAGGAGCAGTGCTTAAGACTTTTGGTATCATGTGAGTCCGGGGGTCACAGAAACAGTAGTAGATCCCACTTTTTATGAAACTTTGTTACATGGATGAGGGACGCCGGACTCTAAGAGCACGTATGATCTAGTCAGCTCTTCCACAGCTCAGCACCCTTCCTCCTTCTGCTGGCTTCCTCACTCTCTCTGTCTTTTCCGCGTAAGCTTCTGCTTTGAGTCCTTCACACCCTCGGCTTCACCTCGCCCTTCTCCGGTGGGCTCTCCCACTTCTGGCCATCTGTTGTCTGGGTCTCCTGGTTGTCTAAAGACACTCCACACTTCTCAGATCAATCCTTCTTTAGAGAATATCTGAGCCAGCTCTGCAGACTCTGCATGCTGTCCTCACACGAAGTGACTCTGTCCTAACTGTCCCCACGTGAAGTGTTACCAACTATCATCACTGTCACCACCTTCTTCTATCCATTTCTCTCTTCTCATTGACTGGGTATGAATAATGAATATAGTCTTTTCTTAAATGGAAAATTTGAAATTCAGAGGAGTTCCTTCCTCTAAGTTGCCTGTTAATAAATAGTGAAGCATTTCTCTGTGCTTTGGGCCAGGGGAAAAAGAACAGAGAGGGTTAAAGTGTGGTAATATGTGCTTTCAATTATCAAAGCCTTGGGAATTTTTAAAATCACTGTTTTATCACCAAATCAACGCAAAATGCTTGTAGATATTTTGAATAATTCAGAAAAGCAAAAATAGATGAAAAGACGTATCAATGTGCTTCCACCTTCTAAATCTTGTCTGTATGCAGCATTCTTGTATTAATCTTTTTCACATACAAAAAGTCATCCTGAATATAATATTTTCTGGCTTAGACGTTAAACTTAACGTTCCTCAAGCATTTAAATTAAGTTACCTTTACATCAACATAAGCATAAGGCTGCTCTTAAGTAGATTAATTATGATCCAGCCAAGCTCTTTCAGTGAACAATCAGCTCAATAATTAATTATACCTATATAAATAGTACTGCAATCAACATCTTTTATGCATATCTATGATAGTTTTAAAATCAAAGACTTAAATAAAAAATGGGCAACTGAAATGAATCAACAGTTCTCAGATGAAGAAGTTCAAATGACCCAGCAAATATGTAAAAAAGTCTTCAACATCCTTAGCCATTAGAAAAAATGAAATCAAAACATCACTAAAATATCATCTTGACCCAGTGAGAATGGAGTATATCAAGAAGGCAAATATCAATTGATGCTGGTGAGATTGTGGTGAAAAAGGAATCTTTTTACACGAAGGTGAGACTGTAAACCGGTACAACCACTGTGGAGAGCAGCATTGAGATTTCTGGAAAGGATAAAAATAAATATTCCATTCATACCAGTGATACCTCTTTTGGGAATCTTTCCCAAAAAGTTAAAAGTAATATATAAAGAGATACATGTACCTGTGTTTATAGCAGCACATTGAACAATAGCTAAACTATGAAAGATGCCACAATATTCATCAACACACCGATGGATAAAAGTTGTGATATATGTACACAACGAAGTGTTACGATTCTATAAACACAGATAAGATCTATAGGTAAATTGATGCAACTTGAGACCGTCATGCCTAGTGAAGTGAGCCATACTCAGAAGATTAACTATCACACGGTTTCTCTAATATGAGACATCTAGAATACAGTCATTTTGATAGAACCAAATGAGTGTGATAGTGAGAATCAAGGGAAATGAAGGAGGTATTGGAGGGGCCAAGAAGGGGGAGTGGAAGGGATTGTAATGTTGGCACAATATATATGTGTACAAAATACTCAAGCTCAGTATAACCACTGCATATCATATAGATATAGATATGAAAAACAATTATTTCATTAAATTGCTAGCTCAGTGATAAGCATATTGGAATTGTACAAAAGACACTCAAGAGATTGTTCTAAACTGCACTGTTAAGATTGGTTTTCATTAGAAGAGGACATCTGTTGGGAGTCCCTCTCCCAGTTGCTGCTTGTCCGAATGAGTCTGCTTTCTGACTCAATGTGTAGTGGAAATGACCAAGTTGGATTCTGCGAGGGATTCTGAAGAACCTCAAGGGCTTTTCATGACTCATCAACAAGCTCTTTTATCCTTGGGACAGCAAATGTGTCAGGAGCAAGATCTTCACCTTTAAAGAATGGGCCCATGAAAAGAGTGACTGGGCTTATGATAAATTAGAAGAAACATTCTAAAAAAAGGAAATACAAAGGTTAATGCTTACTGACTACCAAGGGAGCAGTGACATTGCCTCCTTCGGACAACCGTGTAGGCATCTCAGTCATTGTCTTCTTGCTGGGATACAATACTCAATGCCCACAACTTCCGGGAAGAAATGTTTAATTTAGCTCATATGTCAGAGGTCTCCATCCGTTCGTGGTTCACTAGCATTGGTGACACGGAGAAAGAATCTGGCAAAGGACAGCTGCTCACAGCATCACAAGAGGAAAGAGCGGTGTTAGGGTCAGCCGGAACAGCCAGCGAGCCTTCCAGGCCGCACGCTCAGCGACTCATCACACCCTCAGAGACTGGATCCTCCTGACCAGGCCCCCCCTCCTAATCACACAAAAATCTGTAGATTAATCTACTTTTCTTTTGAGACAAGGTCTTGCTCTATAGTCCAGTCTGGACCTGAACTCACTACATAGGCCAGGCTGGCCTTGAAATCATGGCAATCCTCCTGCCTCGGCCTCCCAAATGCTGGGATTACAGGCATGCACCACTGTGCCCAGATTTATGTGGTGCTGGGGAATTGAACTCAAGGCCTTCTGCTCACTAGGCAAGTACGTTAACCACTATGCCATTCCTCCAGCCCAATCTATGTGATTCAGTTAACCCTCACAGTCCCATCACATTCCAAATACATGAGGCTTCTGAGGGACACTCCAGATCAGAAAGAACCATAACTGTAGGTGATGTGTCACTTTCATTGTAGTTGACCACATTAAGCTGTGAGGTACCTAAGGCACAGGAAAGGCTAGATTCATACCCATATACTTGAAGCCAAAGACAGTAGCCTTTCTTTCCTCCCTTTCTAATTTGGTTGTGCAGTTTGATTTCTCGGAACGGAGTTCTAAAAGCAATGAAGAATGTGTATCTCATATCATCCTCTTGGTTCCCTGTCCATTCCATTTTTTTCTTTCCTTGTGATGTGTATTTGCCTTTCCAAGTAGTAGAAAGCAACGTTTCTCTTGCTTTATGTGTGGCGCGTGTTTTCTTTAGAATCCTTGTTATATTATTTTCTCTCTTTATCTAAAACTTTAATGTGTATTCGTGAAGCCTTTGAATGAGGATGTCATTTAACCTGTCTAGAAAGATCTGTTTATAAAAGCAAGACTTGCTTTTGGGGAAGTTTACATTCTGATTCAAAGGGAGCATCATCTGGCTCCAGAATCCTCTCTCTCCATGTGACATACTCTGACTTCCTAAGGAGAATTCTGAAATTACTAGACCTAGACATCTTGCAAACCATATGGAAGACTCAGAGCTTATACCCACGAACTGAGGAGCTTAGCTAAGCGAATACTGTTGCCCAGGCTGACAGCCTCAGACATCACAGTTCTTAGGCTCCATTCCCTTCTCTGCATCACAAGGAGACATTAACAATTACCTGGAGAGCCACGATGAGGACGGTGATGGTCAGGTGAGCCAGTGTGCTTTCAAGTACTTGGTAGAGTTCTGGGTATGTGAGTGTGACCCCAGTGGATGGTCATGGAAATAAAGAAATTTTTAAGAAGTGATAAAAAGCATACATTAAGTGAATTTGTACTTGAAAAATACAAAATGGATATAAAATTAATTCTCCTAGTGTAAACATTCAAGGCAATAGTATACTCTTTTTTCTTTATTACAAAAAGTGCCATACAACTCAGAATTACTTTCTATGTTTTGTTTTAACCAATTAAAAATAGCAATTGCTTTCTTCTTTAAAAACCATCCTGATTACCTCCCATTATGATTTAGATCTGAAATGTGCCATCAAAGCCTCATGTATTTGGATCTTACGGGTTATCTACAGATTTTGTGAGCTGTTAGGAGGTGGGGCCTGATCCAGAAGAGCAGATTACTGAGGGTTTGATGAGTCACGGAAGGTGTGGTGGATCATTTAAGACAGGATGGATCAGCGAGGGTGTGGTGGGTCACTGAAGGTGTGGTCGGGAAGGACGCTCTCTTGGCCCCAACCCACACTCCTTCCTCTTGCAATGCATGCAGCAGCTTCTTGCCACCAAACTCTTCTCTGGGCCAAGTTCGTGTCTCCATGGGCTTGAAGAATAAGTCACAGGTGAAGGGAGGCAGGTTCCGAAGAGAACCTATTACTGGGAAAGCTACAGAAGTGGACAGAAAGAAGGTAAAGCTTCTCAGAACATAAAGGTCAAAGGGCATTTATTTATCTGCATGAGTTCAGAAGGTGGGGGGGTGAAGACCAATTTAGGGCTTCACTTGGTTACACCGGAACCCAAAGCCCAGGTTCTGATCACTGTCTGACCTGGAGAATTCACAACATAGAAAGTGAGACAACATGGAAATAGATGTTCACACCACAGTGTGATAAAGGTGGCCATAGGTGTGCATAACAGAGAAGAACCCGTCATGCTACAGGTTTATGGTGACAGGGACCGTCAGAGTCACAAGAACAGCCCCTACCTAGGCTGACTTCATGAGCACAGAAGTGGTACCAGAGGTGGCAGAATCTGGAAGATTTTATGGACCACGTGATATTACTGTGTCAATTCCAAGATCCCAAATCAAAGGAATCATCCACATCCTTTCCCATAAAGTCTACAGTCTTTATTTTCTTATTGAGTTTTTGAGTCAGGGTCTTGTTCCATGGCTAAGGTTGGTCTTGAAGTCACTATGCATCCCAGCCTGGCCTCAAACTGATTGTAATCTTTCTTCCTCCACCTCCTGAAAGTTGAGATTACAGGCATATGCAACCACACCCAGAATATGTTGTGCTGGGGAATGAAACCCGGGGCCTTGTGCTTGCTAGGTAAGCATTTTGGCCGCTGAGGTGCAGCCCCAGCATCTCTTTATCTCTATTAGGAACCAAAGGTGCAGGGAGTGGTGAATGGGAGCTTATCACAGACCTGCGTTCACCCTCTGCTTGAAAAGTTTATCCTCATCTGTAATGTTCTTTATTAAAGACTATAGTGCCCATGCCAGGTCTTGATAGTTCTGAATTCTCAATTTCAAATATCCAAAGGAAAGAACAGACCCTCCTGGTGCCTCACACCCACAGCCTTGTTTCTGGACAGTTCCCAGGCTTAAGTGTGCCCAGGCTTAAAAGCCTGCCTCTTCAGTGAAGGGTTATAAGTCAGAAGAGTGAGAAAGGGAGGTGGTAAGGAAAGGGCATGGCCACCCGACAGTGCTGGTGTGAGTGTGGGAGCCAAGCAAGAGCGACTTCTCCCGCTTTAAGCACATCACTAACTCCAGTAGAGTCAGGCCTTCACTGGTACGGATGTCCCCTTTGGCACAGCAAAATCCACATCTAATCCTGCACTTGTCATCTTCAGGAAAGTTACTCAAGCCCTTGGACACTCGATGAACATGTATGGGCTGCTGTGGAGTACTGCTCAAATACTTGGCCTGGTCCAGTGTCTTATATATGTGCACTTTGCCTGATAATCCTCTTAGGTAGGAACTATTATTACTACCATGTGACATTAAAGTTCAGAGGGACCTGCTTAAAGTCACTAAGCAAATAGGTGGAGTCAAAAATGGAGCCCATGTGCCCAGCCCAGTACCCACATCCTTCTGCCAATGCCTTGATGCCTCCAGAGAGGCAGTGGTGTCTCAGCAACTATGTAAAGTGGACGACGCTGCCCATGAAGGGTACGAATCTGGTTAAGGAACAATGGTGTTGCTGGTCAACAAACTGGGCCTCTGCCCAGCAGGCGACCCTTAGGGAAGAATCCCAGGCGTGGGAGAAGCCAGGTTGCCAGCGGAGTGTGCTGTCACAGACACTGACCCTGCGCCACTGCGTCCACTCCTTACACCCACAGTGCTTTCGTCTGTTCTCTTCTTCTCATCCTCCCACCTTCTGTTCGTCTCTTCCACACTGCTCCCAAGTGACTGCTCAGATGAGCTGAGATGATCACATTTCCTGTCTTTGTGGTTTTCATTCCTGGCTTTACAGATCACTCTTTGTCAACAAATGACTTGGCTTTCTCAAAACTGTGTGAGTTGATATGCTCAGCTTCAATTGCAATATGTTCTTTCAAAGGTGAATGTTTGGAAACCATTATGGGAAAGTCAAAACTATACTCAGAAGCAGAGTTGGTTTGGTTTGTTGCTCTAATTACACACTATGCATGCTTAGGGTTTTGGGGAGTTGTGTTTTGATTGTTTTGACTTGCTATTCTTGTTGAAATGAATGCACCTAACTACTTTTTAAATCAACGTCAGTGGAGCCCTGGTCTTGTCCAGAATGTAGAGTGCATGCTAAGCAACTAGAAAGATTTCTAGATACATGAGACACGGAGCTTGTCCTCAGGTGGGCCAGCAGGTGTGTAGGGACGACAGGCTGAGAAAGACTCACAAGACAAAGACAGCCACCAGCCCGCTCTGAGAAGGGATTGGTTGGATTCAGAGAGGAGATATCAAGATTTGACTACTGTGAACCCATTAGAGGAATAGGAAGCTGGGGTTGAGTGAAATGACTTAGGCGTGGTAGACTAATATGTTAAACACTGTGTGGTATCTTGGACTTGGAAAACCCAGAACACAGACTTTCTTTGGAACCAAATGAAGTGATAGTCGGAGCCTGGGGAAGGGACAGGGAGAGGGTGGGAGGGTAGAAGATGGGAAGGGATTGTGAAGTCGATGTGATAAATAGATGTACAAAACACCCAAATTCATTGTAAATACTATGTATTACATTTGTATGTTAATAAAAATAGTCAGGGGAAAAGAGAAAGTAAAGGTAAAGGCTACAGGGATCCGAGGGGAGAGCAGTCGCTGCCCTGGGGGCGATCCTGAGCCTCCCGAAGAAAGTGACCACTAGCTACACCCGTGATGCACCTTAAGAATCCCACTGCACTGTGGTAAATGAGAAGAGGGAAAGATGCTCAAGCTGTTTAGAAAGGGCCCGGAGAGTGGTCTATGATTAGAGAGACTCGATGGAAAACAGAGTGATATTTATTTTTTTAAAAATTGCCTCACTAGCTAGGAATGAATCACAGTAATATCTTTGACCTCATTTCTTTCCTTTCTACCTCTATCACAATCCCTCCAATATACCCAGCTCTTTATACTTCAGGGCCTTTGCACTTAGTGTGCACCTCTCTCTGATTTAAACACTTCCCCAAAATACTTACTAGGTTGGTTCCATTTTGCCTTTCACATCTCCGTGCAAATGACCCTCCTTCTCCAGTCCTCCTCTGGCCTCTCTGCTCACCACCCTGTACCTGTGCACCTCTACATGCACAGAAGCATCTCCTTTGTGGTCAGTCACTGAGCAGACATGTGTGTGCGTCATAACACCTTCATGCTGTCTTCTTAATCCCCTGATGCCTGGTGCATAACGGTCTGGATGAGCCTTTGTTGAATGATTAAATGAACTGGAACAGTTTTGTAGACAAGCACTTGAGCACTGAAATTTGAGCACTGAAATTAGATCCTGTCTTCAAGTTTTGCAAGACTGGCCATGTGTTTGTGAGAACATGAAAGATTCATTCAACTATTTTCTTCTTTTTATTTTATTTTTCCCCCCTTCACCTCTGGAGATTTAATTCAGGGCCTTTACACTGACATACATCCCCAACCCATATTTATTTTATTTTATTATTATTTTGAAATAGGGTCTTGCTAAATCACTAAGATGCTGAAGCTGGGTTGGGGCTTACAATCTTCCTGCCTCAGCCTCCCAGAGTACTAAAATTATAGGCATGTGCCAGCATGTCTGGCCCCTTTGACTTTTCTTAACCTCCTCTATAAATAGGGTATAATAGTAGTAATTACGTTATGGGGTTGTTGCAGGTTTCCAAGGAGACACAGACTTCTGCTAAGAATGAGAACACTCCTATTCCCTGGGTCCTTTGTGGGCACAGTGGATCCTGTGCCCTTGGCCTCCTGTTCCATCTGATTGATAGCCAGACATTAAGCCTTCCTCATCCCTGAAAATGAACC
>PVKB01005413.1:0-98229 GCA_004027205.1 Ctenodactylus gundi
ATGAACAGGATGTAGTGGCACACGGCTGTAATCCCTGTACTCAGGAGGCTGAGGCAGGGGGGTTGCCGTGAGTTACAGGATAGCCTGGACTACAGCATGAGAACCTGTCTCTAAATAAATGAATAATAAAGTAAAAGTAGAAATAAAAGAGGACTGGAGATATAGCTCAATGTGAAGGCCCTGGGTTCAATCTGCAGTATAGGAAGGGTGGGGAAGAAAAAGATAAAAGAAAAGAAAAGAAAAGAAAAGATAAAAAAAGAAAAGAAAAGAAAAAAGAAAAGAAAAGAAAGCCAATACAGCGAGCCACTGAAAAAGCCCCCAAGCAGAGGAAGAAGGAGAACTCCAGCCCCTCAAGGCAGCGCTGTCCGGCAGTAGTCCACCTGCCGGACGCTCTCAGATCTCTGCTGCCCATCAACTCAAGTGTTGTGTACCACTTATCAGGTGCCTGTGTTTGTGAGCCTTGGTGTCAGATTGTCTCAAGTTCATCCATCCCTTACCCTCGTGGACTTCAGGAAAGGGGTGATGTTTAGAAATGTTAGCGTGGCATGTGTGCTCAGGATTTTTAAATTTGCACTGCAGGGGACAGAACCCAACGCCTTACATACAAATTCTGGATAAGCACTCTATCACTAAAGCAGATACCAACCTAATACTAATTTTTACTTTTTATCTATCTACCTGTTCTTCATTTGAGAAAGGGTCTTGCTCTATAAGGGTCCTGAGCTCACTATGTAGTCCAGACTGACCTTGCACTCAAGGCAATCCTCCTCCCTGAGCTTCCCTAGCGCTGAGAGTACAAGCATGTGCCACCAAGCCTAGCTGATGTGGAGCTGGGGAATCCAACTCTGGGCTTGCCCTTGCTAGGCAAGTGCTTTACCCACTGTGTCATTCCTTCAGCCACTGTCTACCTTTTTTTTTTTTTTTTTTTTTGAGGGAAGGTCTTGCTCTGTAGCCCAGGCTGGTCCTTAACTCACTATGAAGCCCAGGCTGTACTCACAGCAATCCTTTTGTCTCAGCCTTCCTAGTCCTGGGATTAAGGGCATGCACCAAAATGCCTCTTTTATGTGATGCTGGTGAATTGAAGCCAGGGACTTTTGCTTCCTAGGCAAGCACTCTAACTGCTTTTATTTAGCTCCTTATTTTTTATATTTTTAAATTTATTTTTTGAGACAGGGTCTTGCTCCGTGGTTCAGTCTACTCCTAAACTCCTGAACTCAATATGTAGCCTGACCTGGCCTAGAGGAAAGTACAGTTGTTCTCCTGCCTTGGTCCCCTGAATGCTAGATTTACAGGTATGCACCACTGCACCCAGCTTATATATGAGATCATTAATAGTGTACAGACAAGCCATGTCATTCCACAATATTTTATTTTTATTTTTAAATTTTTATTTATTTATTTATTTATTTTTGAGCCAGAGTCTTTCTCTTTAGTCCAGGCTGGTCCTGAATTCACTGTGGAGCCCAAGCTGGCCTCGAACTCATGGCAATCCTTTTGCCTCAGCCTCCTGAGTGCTGAGATTACAAGTGTTCGCCACCATGCCCCGCTCTGTGTGGTGCTGAGAAATTGAATTCAGGATCTTGAGCTCACTAGCCTAGCATGTGAACTGCTGGACTATTCCTCTAGCCCATTCTACAATCTCTGAATGAGCTTTGAGTACTTTTCTTGGTGCCTGGGAATCCCACAATAATCAATCTCTGCCTTGGGAGACTTTACTATAGCTTGGGAAAGAAGTAACAACAACAATAAATTTATGGTGGAGCTGGGCACTGTGGCCCCAGTCTGTAACCCCAAAGCTTGGGAGGCTGAGGCAGAATGATTGACAATCCAAGCCCAACCAGGGCAATTTAGGTAACCCAGCAATTTAACTAGGCCTGGTGAAGTGGGAAAAGGAGATAGGAGTGTGAGGGCTGGGTGCGCAGCTCAGTATGAAGGCCCTTGGTTCAATGCCTGGTTTGGGGGGAAGAATCACCGCGTATCCCTGTCAGAAGTCAAGACAACTTTAACTGACTTACACATCAATATAGGGACAGAGGAGAAATTCCTGGGCACTTAACTCATTAAACCACAACGTGTGTTTTCTTCTGAGATGCAAAGATACTTCATTTGCGAAACTTTGTGATTGTAGGTACTATGTTTTCAGTACCTATTGGCGAACACATACCCAAAAAGCACAACACAACTTGTCCTTATTTTTGTATGGATATTACCTTAGAGCTTTGCATAAGAGGTATGCATGCTAATTACTTTGGGAAAGTATGTAAACAAAATTTTCACCCGAATTGACCAAGCTTGTTCCTCTTCAAGATGAAGGAGTAAATAAAATTACCTCCAGGATTCACAGGGACACGACTAGCAGCTTTTAAATTAAATTCAGAACCCTTTCCTTAAAGTGATACTTAAAAACCTCCAGCCCTTGATCGAAACATAGTAAGAAACCTCCAGCCATTGATCTAAACATGGGATCGAGTAGATTTCTGGAAGGTAGGGCATCACACGACTACGACTGCCCTAGCAGACAGAAACATGTTACAGAACATCAGATGGTCATACAGTCTGAAGTGAAGACACACCACTGCTCCTAATAGACACAAACATGTGACATAAGGTCAAACACTCCCAGTCTCAGGTAAATACACATACTTGGTTTAACGACTGCATCCTTGGTGGGAAAGAGAAAAAGTACTCACTGAACTGTAGAAAACACTGCTTAATATTATAACAAAGTGAAATATTAGCAGACAGTAATGTGGCTTACTACCAGAAACTACCTCCTGCGAGACTGAAAAATCGTCTGAAATTATTAACAAAGAGACCAGGGGAGAGCGCGAACGCAGTCCCCCACTACCACAAATTATGCAGTCGAGTTTCCCGCATTTGGGGAAATCGCAGGGGTCAGCACATCCGGAGTGCAATGGATAAGCCTCGCCCTGGGAAAACCACCTTCGTGATCATGGTATCTCCCCTGCCAGGTAAGTATGAGTTGCACATCCCCAAAGACCTCACGCCACACTGCGACTACCACTCTTAATTCACGCTCACGCCGAAGCACGTCCCCCAAGAGCTTCGGACTCACATGAGACCATCGCAATCATCGGTACCATGTCGGATTTCCATCCGGGCCCCAAACTACAACCTAAACAGACACGGACGGGGAGGAAGGAGCGTTTCCCACGTTGCACCGCAAGTCCTTATCTACATGTCGCCCGCCTCCGTGATGACATCGGCACAGGGACTCACTGCCCGGTCTCAGGATCCCAGCTGCCTCTCCTCTGGGGAGCACACACTGTGCCGCTGAGGAGCCTATCAGCACGCGACAAGTCTTGCTGCTTTTTCCTTTGCAGCCTGCTACAATACAGACATCTTTTTCATTTTCTTTTATTTCTTTCTTAAATTTAATATTTTTTTGAAACAGGGTGTAGCTTTTTAGTCTAGACTGGTCCTGAGCTCATTATGTAGTCCAGACTAGCCTCAAATTCACAGTAATCCTCCTTTCTTGGTCTCCCAAGCACTGGGAGTATGGGCACGTGCCACCATGTACATGTGGCTTATGTGGTACTGCGGAAATGAACTATTCTTCCAGCCTTAGAAAGATTAGCTTTCAACATCACGTTGATTTGTCTAATTCCACTTGCTGAATGAGTCTTCAAAACAGACCAGCTGATTCCACTCATTCATTCAAGTTTTTTTCATTCATAGGACTACTGGCTGCATTCCTATTGTTGAGGATATAAAGGTGGTTTTTTTTTTGGAGATGGTTAAAATTGATTTCAAATTCAAGACTGATTTCATATTCAAGATTGATGATCACGTATATTTTAATAGAACTCGGTGAAATGGATAATTTACTTCAAAATATAAATGTGTTTATGAATTTATCCCTGCTCCCACAGAACCAAGAATCAATGGGGAAGAATGGAAATTAAAGTGAGAAATCCCAATGGTATTTTCTCCAGCTTTTCCTTTTAACCCTCATCTTGACAATAGCTTCTCACTCAATGGCTCATTCCCCTCAAATGTTTACTTCTTTTTAGAATCAGAGTAGGCTACACTGGCAGGGATAACTTCCTTTTCTTTCATGCTGCTTTTCCAAGTTTACTTAGCTTCTCTTTTTCAGTGAGGGACATGGAACTCAGGGACATGCACATACTCTACAGGACCTCCACCAGTGAGCTGGATCCCCAGTTGCAGAAGGGATGGCATTGGAGACCGACCTTAAGGGCTAGGAAAAGATAGTATATTTTTTATGAAAAGGAAACAAAATGTCTAGAAAGAATAGAAGGGAGAATGAGATTTGGAATAAAACTTAAGGGAATATTAATGTGTTAATGTTTATCCATCAAAAATCTACTTACATGTAACTATAATAAATGTTAAAGAATAAAACAAAAGGGCTATAGGATTTGGCCATGCAAGGTGAGCACCGTACGACAGGAAGAATGGGTCCTATTTTTATTTTTTTACATATCACAACTTAATTGTTTCTACTTTCCTTCGCCATTTCCACCCTATCACTCCGTCATTCCTTTTCTCTCTCCACAAAGTCTGCTTTCTTACTTCTATTGCTCTTTGACTTTTGTTATGTTTTGGTTTTCTTGTATTAGAGAAACTATGTGATCTTCAATCTTCTGTGACTGATTTAGTTTCTCTATAATGGCCTCAGGGTGCATCATTTTCCTGCAAATGATTCAAATTTATCTTTTTTTATGGCAGAATAGTACTCCGTGTGTAAATATACCACATCTTCTTTATCTATTCATCTATTGATGGACTTACCCACAGCTTACAACATTTAGCTATTATAAGCTGTGCTGCTATAAACATGGTAAACGTGTGTGTGTGTGTGTGTGTGTGTGTATGTGTGTGTGTGTGTGTGTGTGTGTGAAGCTTTTTTTTTTTTTCCTTTCAGAGTTTCACTTTGTGGTCTGGGCTGGTCCTGAACTCATTATGTAGCCCAGACTGGCCTTGAAGACACAGAAATTCTCCTGCCTCAGCCTCCTGAGGGCTGGGATTACAGATGTGTGCCACCATGCCTGGCCTATGTGGTGCTGGGCAATGAGACCCAGCTACTTTTCCAGCCCACTGTGTATCACCTCTTGAACGATGACTTTAACAATTTTGGGCAGATATCCAGAAGAGAGATACCTGGGTCAAATTGTTTTGAGGAATCTTCATACTGCTTTCCATAATAGCTGTACCAATTTACAGTTCCAAAGCAATGTAGAAGTTGTCCTTTTTCTTCATAACTTCTAACTTCACCGACAGTTGTTTTTTGAATTCTTGGTACTGCCAATCATTTTTTTTTTTTTGAGACAGTCTCACACTGTGTAGTCCAGGCTGGTCCTGTGCTCACCATATAGCCCAGGCTGGTCTCAACTCACAGCAATCCTCCTGCCTCAGCCTCCCAAGTGCTGGTATTATAGGCATGTGCCACCACGCCCAGCTTATGTGGTGCTGGGGAATCAACTCAGGGTCTTGAACTTGCTAGGCAAGCGTTTTAACTGCTGAGCTATTCCTCCAGCCCTTATTTGCTTTTTCTTTGAGACAGGGTTTCACCCTTACTCCAGGCTAGTCCTGAATTTACTATGTATCCCAAGCTGGCCTTGAAATTACAGCAATCCTCCTCCTCAGCCTTGTGAATGCTGGAATTAGAGGCATGCGTCACTACGCTCTGTTTATGTGGTGCTGGGACTTCAAAACCACGGAAGACAAACATTCTAACCACTGTCCTATTCTATCCATCCCACCTCTGTACTGCTTTGATTTGAATTTCTCTGATGGCCAAAGATGCTAAACGTTTTTTCATATATTTATTGGCCATTCAGACTTCTTATGAGAACTGTCATTTCAGTTTTCCATTTTTTAAATTGAGTCTTCTATTTTGGGGCTGTAATGTGGTTTCCCTCTTCACTCTCCTAATTGTTTCCTTTGTTGTATAGACACTATTTAATTTGATGGAATTGCATTTGTTGATGCTTGGTGTTATCCCACGTGCACTGGCTGTTTTCTCGAGAAAGTCCTTCTCTATGCCAGTGTCTTCAAAGGCTTACCTATTTTTTTCTTCCAGTAAATTCAGTGTTTTCATTTTAATGTCCAGGTCTTTAATTCATTTTTATTTGATTTTGGTACACAATGAAAGATGTGGGTACAGTTTCATTTTTCTGCATGTGGATAACCAGTTTTCTCAGCATCATTTTTTTTTTTTTTTTTTTGAGACAGGGCGTCACTCTGTGGTCCATGCTAGTCCTAAACTCACTGTTCAGCCCAGGCTGGCCTTGAATTCATGGCAATCCTTCTGCCTTAGTCTTCTGGGGCTAGGATTACAGGTATGCACCATCAGGCATGGCTTCTGTAGTGCAGAGGAATCAAACTCAGAGCTTTGTGCTTGCTAGGCAAGTCCTCTAACCACTGTACTATTCTTCTGAGACCCAACACCATTTTTAAAGAAGCCATCTTTTCTCCAGCATATTTTTGGCCTCTTTGTTTAAGATCAGATGGCTGAAGGTCGTCAGGGTTGTCTGTGCATCCTCAATTTTATTCCATTGGTCCACGTGTCTGTTTTGGTGCAAATACAACGTGGGTCTCTTTTTGTTTTTAATCACAGTTGCTTTGTAATATAACTTGCTGAGTGTGTTGTGATACCTTCTGCTAATGTTTTTTTTTTTTTTTTTTTTTTTTTTTTTTTTTTTTTTTTTTTTTTTTTTTTTTTTTTTTTTTTTTTTTTTTTTTTTTTTTTTTTTTTTTTTTTTTTTTTTTTTTTTTTTTTTTTTTTTTGCTCAGGATGGTTTTGGCTATTCTGGGTCTCTTCTGATTCCATATGAGTTTTAAGATCCGTTTTTGTCTAGTTCTGTGAAAAATGTTGTTGGTATTTTGATTGGGATTGCACCGAATGTGTTTATCAGTTTTGGTAGTATAGCTATTTTGACAATATTGGTTCTGCCTATCCAGGAACAAGAGATGTCTTTTTTTTTTTTTTAAATACAGCGTCTTCTCTATAAGCTGAGGCGTTTATCACTACAGACTGCAAAGGAGCTCTTCATGAAACCTTAGATAAGGAAGAATATCAACAATTCGAGGGATCCCACATTCCTAACAGTCTCCACTGCTTTTCTAATTACTGTGGGGGGGGGCACCATCTTTGACAAACTCCAAAAGGGGGGAACTCTTGCCTCAGGTTAGACCCCACCTCCAATCCTAGAGGCCACTGCCCCCCTGGTTCCTACGGTTCCACCCATACGGTGGACCCCGGGACCTCCGGTGTGGGGAGCATTGGCCACTGCCTTGAGACAAATTACAGGCCCTTACACAACTAGTGGAGGAACAACTAAGGCAAGGACACCTCCAGCCCTCCATAAGCCCCTGGAACACTCCAGTATTTTTGGTTAAAAAAGCCTCTGGTAAATGGAGACTGATAGAAGATTTGAGAAAAGTCAATGAGAGGATGATTATCCAGGGAGTCCCCTTGAGGGGCATGCCGTGGATACCAGCTATCCCCCACGACTACCACCTGGTGGTGCTGGACATCAAAGATTGCTTCTTTTCCATAATCCTACAGCCCCAGGATCGAGAAAAATTTGCCTTTTCTATCCCCTCTACTAATTTTGATGGACCAGACAAACATATGAGTGGACTGTGAATGGCCAACAGCCCCTCCTTTTGCCAAAACTATGTCATGACCATCCTCTCTCCACTCTCCCAGTTTCCCGGGACCCAATTATATATCTACATGGATGACATTATCCTGGGGGCTCGCACTCATGGACAGCTCCGACCTGCCTATCAAACACTATGTCAATGCCTCCAAACGGGAGGTTTTCCTGTGGCCCCGGATAAAATACAGTGGGTCCCTCCCTTTCAAGTCCTGGGCACATCTCTGACCTTGGATGCTGTTTCCCTTCTGGTTCCCCAACTTTATATCCCAGATTCTTGCACTGTTACTGAACTACAGAGACTCCTGGGAGAGATAAACTGGATGAGATGTTGGGCACCCATCACTACCTCTATGCTCTTGCCACTTTTCCAACTTCTCAGGGATCGAGCTCCTTGTGATACGATCACCCTGACTGCTGCCCATAAAAATACCCTCCAGACTATTCAAAACATTCTACAGGCCGTACGCCTTCCTAGGTTTAACCCAGGGACCCCCTTAGAGCTCTGGATCCTTGTAAGTTTATCTCCCAAGGGGGAATCCCTCCTCACTGGAGCTGTGATACAATCAGGGTCCCCACTTCAGTGGGTTCATCCCTCTCTGGCAGGGGCCTCATGGGTGTATAACATTACAGCCCAACTTGCCAACCTCATTCAGCTTGGTCGGGAAAAGGCCCATCGGCATTTTGGAACTGATCCTGCCAGGATTGTTACACCCTTCTGCTTAACAGACCTCTCTTGGCTGTGCCGCAACCATTCCCACATTACTCTTTCCCTTGAAGGGTTTTTGGGCTCTCTAGATTGCGATTATGGACCTCATAAATGGGTAACCTCCTTTTCCCAACTCTCCTGGGATGTGCCGAAACTGTTCCTGCCCCGACCCCTTCTTCATGGACATAACGTCCTCAGTGATGGGGGCTTGACGGGTGCAGCTGTAGCAATCTATGCCCCTGCCTCAGATCCGGCAGGCCCCCCTAAAACCTTCTTTAAACTCTGTGATGGCTCCGCACAATATAAAGAACTCCTTGCAGTGGCTTTGGCTCTCAAACATGCTACAGCCCCAATGAATCTTTTTGTAGATAGTCTCTATGTAGTTAACCTTCTCCCGGGACTCCCTTCTTCTTTTATAAAGTTAGATTCCAATCCTATCACCCCCTATTATGATTCAGGTCAGAACTTTGTTAAGCTGGAGGGAAGCCCCCATTTACTTACAGCACCTTCGGGGTCATCAAAACCTTCCCAGCTTCATTTCTCAGAGGGCAAAGCCTTGGCGGATGCCCTTGCCTCTCAACGCCCCTTGGTGGTTCAATCTCAACCTCTACAGGAGGCTCAGGACTTTCACCATCTGACTCACATCAATTGGCGGGGACTCCACCTCCGGTTCCCCCATGTCCCAACTGGGGAACTTAAAAAGATTATTCGGACTTACAAGGAATGCCAACCATTTTTTCAGGTTCCGCCACCTCAGGAACCTGGGGTAAATCCTCATGGACTAAAGCCCAACTCTATATGGAAGACAGATGTCACTCATTATTCCCCCTTTGGAAAACTTAAATATGTGTTTGTCTCCATTGATACCTATTCCCATGCGTGCTGGGCTACTGCCCACTCGGGAAAAAAATCCAAATATGCCCAAAGCCATTTTTTGCAATGTTTTGCCACCTTGGGGCTCCCTCTCCAGGTAAAAACAGGTAACGGGCCCTGTTTTGTTAGCTCTAGTACTTCTTCCTTCTTCCAATGCTGGAAGATCCAACAAGTGACCAAAATCCCCTACAATCCACAGGGACAAGCCCTTATTGAAAGGAATCACCAAAATCTTAACAGGCAACTACAAAGACAACATCAGGGGATAGCCTCTCCCCATCAACAGCTCCACATGGCCTTATTCACACTTAATGTCCTTAACTCCTATGAAGGAGCATCTCTCCCCTGCTTTCAAAAACACTGGACTAATATAAAGGCCCAACCTCTTCTCATGGTAAAATGGAAGTATCCCCTCAAGGGCCAATGGAGTGGTCCCGACCCTCTCCTAACGATGGGCCGTGGATTTGGATGTGTTTTCCTGATAGGCCAATCTAATCCCCTCTGGATACTGGCCAGAAACCTAAAGT
This sequence comes from Ctenodactylus gundi, assembly GCA_004027205.1. Taxonomy (NCBI): domain Eukaryota; kingdom Metazoa; phylum Chordata; class Mammalia; order Rodentia; family Ctenodactylidae; genus Ctenodactylus; species Ctenodactylus gundi. The sequence goes on from PVKB01005413.1 coordinate 9,759, forward strand.
ACCTCCCACCAGCTGCTCTTCCCAGTGAGGGTGATGCCTCCTCAACGGGGATACCACCACAAGGTGCCGCGGTTCCAGAGACCGAAAAAGGCATCTCCCTGACAAATAACCCTTTACTTAACCTGTTATGGCCCGTTACCCTTCTCTCTTCTCCTCAAGGCAAGCGCCCCGCTCCTTCGTTGGACTCCATGGGACACCCACCTGTGCCTTCTGATGGATAAGTATGTCACCCTTGCCCTACTGATAGCCCTCCCTTGCATTTTTTCTGCTCTCTATTCTCCTCACATGATTGACAACTTTACATGGGTCCTCTGTGACGTGGCTACGGGCCATACCATTGTAGTTAATTATACCATAGGCCCCAGGACACCACCTACATTGCCTTCTTTTTCCTTCGACCTATGTGACTTATTGGGAGGCTCATTTAATAAGGATTATTCTGGCTAAACTGTTGTTGATAATTATTCAGTTGGTTATGGGTGTCATGCTCCCTGCCTGTGAGCCTGACTTCTTCAGACCCAGTTTTACCTTTGTCCAGGAACATCTGCATCAATCCTTGTTCTTGGCATCTCCATGGTTAACTACTCTTATTTCTGCCCTGGCCAGACCATTGATATTACTTTTGATTGTTTTAACATTTGGCCCATGCCTTATTAACAAGTTTCTCTTGTTTGTCAGAGTTTGCCTTGATTCCATCTAGGTACAACAGGTGTCCACCTATGTCTCTCTCCAGTCCTGTGGCCCTACCTACAAATGCCCAGAAGTTCCTTAGAGCCCCTACATCAATCTGGGTTCCCCCTCCACCTGTTCATTCCTCTGGCAGCTGGGATGGCAGCCAGTGATGGGTAAGATCCTCAGAGCGAGGACAACCTAAGAAAGGCGCATCCCCGGGGGCATATCCCAGGCCTGGGGACAACAATGTCATGGCATGCACCATGGCTCCCAGCCTAATGATGGGATCACGAACAGGTCTGAGACCAAAGATCTCAGCGGCTTTTATAAACAAAAGAGGGGGACCCTGTAGGGTGATATCTAAGATGGCACCACCGGAAATCCTGGGGCGGCCACCTCAGGTGTTTACCAAGGAAGATGATTGGGCCAAGCTGCTTCTGCTCTGGTGGACCATACATGATCCCAATACTGTTGCTGCGAGTGTCTGGCGCCTGCCCGCATGAACATCTTGCTGATTGGCTTAACACCCACTTACATGGACACCACGTCCAATCTCCTGCTCTCCCCTCCTTGCCATGTTCTCTCTCTACCCTATATAAGCTTCTGTACTTCCTGAATAAACTGAGTTCCTGCTTTGACAGATTCCCGGCTGGGTCTGGTACTCTTGGGGCGAGGGGGCCCAACCGCGCGCTCACCTTTCTTGTTCTCCGGCCCTTGTGTGGTGGTAAGACCCCCACATAAGGATAGTATAATTTCTTTCTTTCCTATGCGTATTTCCTTTATTACATTCTCTATGATTATCTTGTTAAGGATTTTTGCATCTACATTCATTAAGGAAATTAGCCTGTGCATTTCTTTCTTTGTTGGGTCTTTATCTGGTTTAGGCATCAAGGTAATGTTAGCTTCCAGGAAGGAGTCTGGCAGTGTTCCTTTCTCTTTCACTTTCATGGAATAGATTGAGAAACTATGGTGCTACCTGTTCCCTGAAATTCTGATAAAATTCTGCAGTGAACCAGTCAGGTTCAGGATTTTTGTTAGCAGACCCTCTATTACTGGTTTGATTTTATAACTGGTAATTGGTCTACTCAGGGTTTTCCTATCTTCTTGAGTGAACTTTGATACCTTGTGTCTAGGAATTCATCCCTTTCTTCTAGGTTTTTGAATTTATTGGAATCTAAGTTTTCAAAATAGTTTCTTGTAATCCTCTGGATTCCAACAGTGTTGTGATTTTACTTTTTTCATTTCTATTACATTGATGTGAACTTTTTCTTTCCTTTTTTGGTGAGTCTGGCTAGAGGTTTATCAGTCTTATTTATTCTTTCAAAGTACCTACTCTTTGATTTATTCATCTTCTATACGGAATTTTTTTAGATATAAATTTCACTAATTTCCACCCTGATTCTTACTTTTTCTTTTCCTTCTACTGCTTTTGGATTTAGCTTTTTCTTGTTTCTCTAGGACTTTGATTAATGTCATTATATTATTTATTTGAGATTGCTCTGTTTTTTTCATGTGTGCATTCATAGCTATAAATTTCTTAGTACAGCCTTCATTGTGTCCTGTAGATTCTGATATTATATGTTTCCTTTAAACTTGACTTTAGTAATTTTTGATTTCTTCTCTGGTTTCTTTGCTTGTTTGATAATGTTTTATTTAATCTCCATGTACTTATACAATTTCTGTATTTTATGTTTTGTTATTATTTCTAGTTTCATTCCATTATTATTTCAATGTATGCAAGGAATTATTTCAACTCATTTGTGTTTGTTTAAGCATATCTTATGGCCAAGGATATGGTCTATTTTGGAAAACGTACCATGTGCCACTGAGAAAAACATGTATTAATTTGATGTTAGATAGAAGATTCTGTAGGTATCTTTAAGTTCATCTGTTTTATGGTGTAATTTACTCTGATGTTTCTTTGTTGATATTTCGTCTGGTCAACCAGTCCATTTGTGTGAGTAGGGTTTTGTAGTCTCCTAGTATGATTTTATCATGGTCTATTTGATCTGTCATGTCCAGTAGCTTCTGTTTTATATAACTGTGTGCACCAACATTGGGTGCATATATGTTTATAAGTGTGAACTCTTCCTGTTGGATTGTTTATCAGAGTAGTGTCCATCTTTGTCTCTTCAGAGTTGTGCTGCTTTGACAAAAAGCTGATATGTCTGAGAATAGTGCAGTTACTCCTACTTGTTCTTGGACTACAGTTTCATGGGGCTGGAGGAATAACTCAGCAGTCAATGGCTCAGCTTAACTACATCAAGCCCTAAATACCCGAGTTCAATTCCCCAGCACCACATAAACTGGGCTTGGTGGTGCATGCCTGTAATCCCAGCACTCAGGAGGCTGAGGCAGGAGGAAGTCTGTGAGTACAAGGCCAGCCTGGGCTCCACAGTGAGTTCAGGGATTTCTCCCAAAGCAAGACCCTGTCTCAAAAAAAAAAAAAAAAAAAAAAACCAAAACAGAAAAGAAACTTGCTGTTATTCAGATGTGCTTGTATAGGTAGAATAGTGTGTGTTTTCTCTCTTGCTGCTTTTTATGTCCTATCTTTGTCCTTCCTTCCTTCCTTCCTTCCTTCCTTCCTTCCTTCCTTCCTTCCTCTTTCTTTTACTTTCTGAGACAGGGTCTCGCTCTGTAGTCCAGGTTGGTTCTGGACTCACTATGGAGCCCAGGCTGGCCTTGAATTCATCACAAACCTCCTGTCTCAGCCTTCCAAGTTCTGGGATTACAAGCATGTGCTACCATGTCCGGTTTATATGGGAATAAAACCCAGTGTCTTGAACATGCTAGGCGAGTGCTCTGACTGTTGTGCTATTCCGCTAGCCACTTTGTGTTGAATTTCTGAGATTTGTTATGATGTGTCTTGTGAGGTTCCTTTCTGATGAAGGCTATCTGATGTTTTATAAGCTTCTTCTACCTGAATATTAACTTCTTTTCCTACATTTGGTAACATTTCCTTCATGACTTCAGTAAAAAAATTCTTTATCCCTTTCATGCTGTCTTGTTCCGTTTCCCTCACTCTCATAATTCTGAGGTTGGTTTTCTTTGAGTCATCCAGTAGCTATTGTGTCCAGTTACCTTTTTCACTTCTTCTTTCGAATCATCTGTGATTGCAGCCTTTAACTTGTTACCCTTGTCTTTACAGTCTGAAATTCTGTCCCCATAAGGTTTGAGCCAGCTTTCTCTACTTTCAAATGAATTTTTCATATCCTGAAATTTAGCTAGATTTCTTTTTAAATTTTCCACTGCTTTATTTACTCCAGCCAGCTTTTTACTTTTGTCTTCTATAAACTTAATGAATTTTATGTTTATTTGGACCATTACTTGTTCCATAATTTCTGGTTAAGTTCACTAATACCTTATTGAATTTGTTTAAGTATATGTATATTTTTTTGAGCGAGGTCTCACTCTGTGTTTAAGTGTGTCTTATTCAAACTGACTGGCTATTTGGTCCACTTATTTTTAATTGTCTGTCTTATAAATTCCACTATTTCAGAGCCCATGACATTAGCTTCTGGGAGTTCAGGACTTTTTGCTTGTGTCTTATTGCCTTGTCTTCCCATGATTCTACTGCTGAGGGACTTCACTTTAATGATCAAGACATTTCTCTGAACATGTATGAGGTTGTGTGGGGGTAGCCAAAAGCCACTGAGCTCTGTGCTAGGAGTAGACAGAGAGGGGGACTTGAGGATCCAATGGCCTCCATGTGGTCTGTTCTCTTCCCCTCAGAAAAGCTTTTCCATCTGTCCTGGCCTTCTTCTCTTGAGGACAGAGTTCTCCTCCCTCTACGTCCTGCTCTTGCCTTGGACTAAACCCTTCAGGTCAGTAGCCTTTCTCCACTCTCTGCAACTGTCCCTTGTTCTAGTTCTATCCTATGTGCTGGTTAAAAGCATTCCCCAAATCCCTGGTTGTTACCCAAAACAATTCTGAATTGGGCTCTTTACAAAAACAGCTCCTGTCTTTGTCACTTTCTAGTATTGCTAGGTTTGCTGAGCAGCAGCAGGCCTTTTCAAAGGGAAGCTGGAAGTGTACATACCCTTTGCATTATCCATTGGCTCATTCTGGAGGCCAGGTTGTTGGCTGCTGTTAATCCTGGGGTTCTAGGCTCCAGTATTATCTCAGTCCGTAGTTGCGAGCTGCCAGATGCTCACTTCTTCTCAAGGCCCTTCCCAGGCAGCCTAGGGTTGCTTCGTGTGTCTTTAGCCTCTGACATATCTTTAGGGTTTCTAACCTTCCCATGTCCTCCTTTCAATTACTGGAGCTCTCCTCCCTTGTCAAGCTAAGATAAGCAGGTAGTTGCTATTATTTGTTTGTTTTGAGACAGGGTCTCACTGCTCTGCATTTCAAGCTGGCCTTGAACTCATAGCAATCCTTCAGCCTCAGCCTTCCAAGTACTGGGATTACAGGTATATGCCACCAGGCCCAGTGCAAGTAGGGTTTTTTTTTTTTTTTTTTGTCTCAACTTTTTGGATGAACCTGAGAGGAACCACTGAGCAGGACTGCAACTTGGCCACTGTATTACTTACTTTTTCATCACTGTGACTCAATATCTGACATCACAACTTAGGGAGGAAAGATTTATTTATTTAGTTGCTTGTTTTTGAGACAGGGTCTTGCTTTGTAGTCCGGGCTGGTCCTGAACTCATGGGTGTAGCCTAGGCTAGCTTTGGACTCAGGACAATCTTTCTGTCTCAGCCTCCATAGTGCTGGGATTATAGGCATGTGCCACTATGCCCACTTTATGTAGTTCTGGGGAATTGAACTCAGGACCTTGCATTTGCAAGGCAAGTGCTTTAACATTGTGCCATTCCTCCAGCCCCAGAGAGATTTATTTTAGCTTACAGTTTCAGACGGTCTCAGTCCATTCATGGGTGGGTGGCTGGAAAACAGTGGAATCGCATGGTGGGGCTGCAGCTAGAATTCAGGGAGACCAGACATCCTTCCAGCAGGCTGGAACAGAGAGATACTGGGAGGAAGGGCGGAATCAGCACAGACCCCTCCAGGTCGAGTCTCAAGCACTTGCCCCTTCCAGTCAGGCCCCACCTCTCAACCCTTCACAGTATCCATAGGAACATGAGGCTCTTGCTTGACATTCCAGATCCAAATCACCATAGCCACCATGTTGTCCAGAAGTGTCTGGGCTGTCCTATTTAAATACTAAACTTTTTTTGTATATAAAGTCCCAATGTTGCCCTGAGTTGCGGCTTGCTCTTTAGTCCTGTCTGGTCCTGAATTTACTGTGAAGATCAGGTTAGCCTAGAACTCTTCAACTTTATGACTGAACCTGTGAGAAACCTCTAAGTAGGACTCCTCCTTGGCCACCATCTTGTCCATCAGTCTCTGGGCTGGCTGTTCTATTTAGTTACTAAACATTTTGTTTGCTTGTTTTTTATTGCCCGTTCCTAGGGTCATGAGAACTTAAGTGAGACACATGGACACAGGATGTTTTTGTGACTGTGAAAATATTCTACACCATATAACAGCAGAGGTATGTGAATAGCTATGTTTATAGCAGCACAACTAATAATAGCTAAATCATGGAAGATGCTAAAATATCTATCAATAGACTAATGGATTCAAAATATGTGGTTTATGCATGGTGGAGTGCCTCTCTGTCATAAAGACAGATAGGTATCAATCATTTCTAGGTAAGTACAGCTTGAGACCATCATGTGTAATGAAGTGGATCAAACTCAGAAGATTAAATATTGTATGGTCTCTAACATGAGAAACCCAGAGTGTAAATAAATAATAGAGTCAAATGAGTGAGATGGCGTTTGCCTAGTGAGCACAAGGCCCTGAGTTTGATTCCCCAACATCACATTAAGCCAGGCGTAGTGGCATATGCCTATAATCCCAGCACTTGGGAGGCTGAGGCAGGAGGCTTGCCATGAGTGCAAGGATAGCCTGGGTTACATAGTGAGTTCAGGACCAGCCTGCACTACAGAGTGAGACTGTTTCAAAAATAAAAGTTGTTGGGAATCCGGGGGATCAGGGTAGGGATGGGAGGGCGAGGAACAGGGCAGGGAAGGGAATATGAAGTTGTTGCAATATACATGTGCACAAAATTCTCAAGTTCAATGTAACCATTGTGCATTACATATACATATTAATAAAAATGGGGAAAAAAGAATAGCGAGAGATAACAAAAGGCTGTTAAAAAAAAGAGGGCTGGAGGAACAGCACAGCATGCATAAGGCCCTGGGTTGATTCCCCAGCACCAGAAAAGGTGGGCATGGTGGTGCACGCCTGTAATCCTAGCACTCAGGAGGATGAGGCAGGAGGATCATCTTAAGCTCAAGACCAGTGTGGGCTACCCAATGAGTTCAGGACCAGCCTGAACTAGAGAGTGAGACCCTGCCTCCAAAAAAAAAAATATATATATATCTATATATATATATATAGATATATATTCTGGGTCAAGCCTCAGTGTTTGGCCCCTTCCAGGTCACACATCCAGTAATGTGTCACATGCCTGTAACCTATTACTCACCCCTAATTCATCACATGCCTGTAATCCATAATCTACACTCTTGTCTTCCACCATACATCAGTAGTCCACCCCTCTGGATCAGGCCCCATTTTTAACAGCACATAGAATCCATAGGATTATCCACAACATCCAAATTCATTCCAAGTCCAAATCATAAGTTTCCTTAAACAGCATTTATGAAAATCCTATAGCTAACATACTTTGTGATAAAGACTGAACACTTTTTCTCCAGAGTAAGAATATAACAAGATGGACCTAGTGGTGCAGGACACTCTGGGAGGCTGAGGCAGGAGAATCCCAAATTCAAGCAGTTTGGACAAATTTGCCACTATTGTGTGTTATGTATGAGGGGGTTAGTACTGGGTATTCAACCCAGGGTCTTTGTCCTGAGCTTTGTTCTCACACAAATTTATTTTGATTCAGGATCTCACTAAATCACTACATTGACCACGCTGGGCTCAAATTTGTGATCCTTTGCCTCAGCCTACCAGGCCTGTGCCACTGGGCCTGGATGTGAATTATATCACAGGTTATGAAATATACAAACCACATCCTGGCCAGTCTTACCAGAGTTCCCTTGACCTATTGAATGACGTGTGAATCTATATCAGGTATTACTCCTCTCCTAGGAATATCACACAACTCGAAGTAGTAAAGAAAAAAAAAATTCTAGGCAGCCTGGCATAGATCTGCAAGTTTGTAATCCCAGCCACTCGGAAGGCTGGGGGAGGAGGACCACAAGTTTCAGGCTTCTTTGAACCTGTTGTGCCCAGTTTGCAAGACCCCAAGGAAGACCCCAGGAGCTGATTCCTATGCAAACACATGAGAGTCTTTATGGCAAGCTCGAGCCTGGGCCCTCCCTTTCCAGTGCAGTGGAGGCAGGGAAGAGCCCCGAGTGCACAGGGTTTTCATTAACAAAAATCATGAAATTGCAACAAGTTGTTTACCATAAAAACTAACTGGATGACATTTAGTACAGGGAAATTTGTGAGCTTGTGATTTGAGAAGGTGCTGTTTTAACGGTTAGTACAGCTATATGGAATGCCCTTATCAGCTAGACACACTTGCTCTAATGGTTAGTACAGCTATAATTTTTCATTTTCTGACTAGTAATCCTGTTTGCTTTACTCACTGCTAAGAGCCTGCATTCCTCCCTGCTTATCCAGAAACCTGGGGGCATTGCAGGGTCAAAATGGCGTTACTTTGGTTCTTCAAACCAACCAACGAGATTCTGTCTCAAGAATGAAGAGGCCTAGAGACTTAGATCAGTTGGTAAAGCACTACTGTTTTCAATCTCTAATACAAAAACAAAAACAAAAAAAAAAATGCAGGTTTCAATTTTGGCTCAAGGGAACTGCTCTGAGCTTCGAAGCCTTTAATGTTCTTCACTGTGCGGCTATGAGCATTGAGATGACGGGATTTGCTCCCGTGCTCAACCTGTGCGATTGCCCTCCTTGGTATTAAAAGAGCTCTGGTTTGCAAAACTCATGTCACGCTGGGAAGAAAGTCCAGGAAAACAATCGCCACCAACAAGCAGGGTGTGAGTCACTCTCCTAAATAAGGTCACTACTCACAGAGTCACTCTCCTAAATAAGTCGTATTCCCTAGGCAAGGAGGACTGCCTGACTGCTTCCCAGTTCCCTAAGCTAACCTCCCAAACCTATTTCGGACGTGGTCACCTCCGCGGTTTGAACTCGGCCCTCAAACCCCGACTCCTACAGGAACAGGAATCCAGCCTTTTGGGGTGCCCACGCCAGCACACTGTGGGGCCACTCCTCCCTTACTTTTGCGGTTGCTTCTCAAGCTAGGCAGGCTGGGAAGTACGGGAAGCATGGACGGTCTCAGCAGCCCCCATTCTCCGGGCTGGACTCGACGGAAGACAGGCGTGGGTGGCGCGGGTGGGCGTTAACGGCTCTTCCGTGGAGCTGGAGTTGGGGTCTGGCCCACAATCACCCGCGAGAGCGGGAAAGGAGCCGGCAAGGGGGACGGCTCGCGAGAAGAGTCAAGAGAGTTGAATTCAGGGACTGGAGGAATAGTATAGTGGGTAAGCGCTGGCCTAGCAAGCGGAAGTATGTGGGTTTGATGCCTCAGCACCACATCCACTGGGTGTGGTGCCGCCCCCCTGTAATCCAAGCACTTGAGAGGCAAGACCAGGAGGATTGCTGTAAATTGTTCGAGGCCAGCCTGGCCTACAGAGGAAGGAGACCCTGGCAAAAAGAGATTGAGAGAGAATTCAGCCCTGCCAGGTGGGGCAGGCCTGTAATCCCACCATTGTGGGAGGCTGAGGTGGAGGGGTGGAAAGTTTGAACTCAACCTAGCAATTTAGGGATTTAGGGAGATTATGTCTTACAATCAAAGGGCCAAGGATGACGCAGTGTGAATGCCCTGGGTTCCATCCACAGAAAAAGGAAAAAAAAATTCTTTTAATCCGAAAATTAGTTCAGTGTTCCTTTGCTGCTGTCACTCAGGGACGTCATTCTTGTTACCAACGCCACCCAACAGACCAGTGCAGAGGTGAGGAAATGTGGCCCTAGACCTGGGTCTCTATTCTCTATTTTTACTGTCTCAATGCACATTTTTACATTTTTTCCCCCCTGTGATATTGAGGATTAAATCCAAGGGCTCTCACTGAGCCACATCTGCAAACCTTTGCTAACATTTTAAGACAAGGCCTTGAACTTGAGATCTTGCTTCCTTAACTTTACGGGCAGGGCAGCTGGCGTCACAGAGCTGTGCCACCACGCCCAGGAGGATGCACATTTGATTGGAGACAGGATTTGGAAGGATCACAAGAGAACCAGGAGGTAGATGGGAAACCTCGCCGCTTTCCACTGGGGCGAAGCAGCAGCGCGCGCTGCCCCTGGGCCCCGCCCTTTCCGCTTTACGTCTGACGTCACGGAACGGGGCGCGGTTCGGGCGCGTGGCTTTCAATGGGTTTGAGCAAGTGCGGACGCAGACGCTGTGTTTGAAATGCAGCGGGACTTAGTGAGCTTTCCGCTGTCTCCAGCGGTGCGGGTGAAGTTGGCGTCCGCGGGTTTCCAGAATGCTGAGGAGCTGCTAGAGGTGAAGCCCTCCGAGCTCAGCAAAGGTAACGACTCCCCGGCGAGCCGAATGAACCCAGTGATCGCGGTCGGTGCCGCCGCGTCTTCGTGATCCCGCCTCAGGCCTGACCTCCTCTCCGCTCCTCGGCCGTGTCCGCGGTCGCTTTCACTTCAGAACGCTCCTTGACTCCCCTTAACTGTTGTCTGGCAAAGGCATTGTGGTGCACGCCTGCAATCCCAGCTGGGCAATTTAGCGAGACCTTGTCTCGAAAAAAGGAAAAAAAAATCTAGGGACGTAGTTCTGTGGCAGAGCGCCCCTTGAGTTCGCCCCCGGTGTTACAAAAGTGTGAATGGTTGGAATTGTCAGAACATTGACTCTGCGGTCCAGGTTGTAATTTAATACTCATTTGTGCCTTGAAAATGTATTTATTTATTTTAATTTTTATTTTTTTCGAGACAGGGTCTTGCTCTGTAGTCCGGGCTGTTCCTGTACTCATGATGTTAGCCCTGGCTGGCCTTGGACTCATAGCAATCCTCCTGGCCCAGCCTCCTAAGTGCTGGGATTACAGGTGTTGAGTCACCATGCTCAGCTTTATGTGGTGCTGGGGAATCAAACTCAGGGCCTTGCGCTTGCTAGGCAAGTGCTTTAACCATTCTTCCATCCCCCCATCCCCAGAGGGAAAAATTGTAGAATAAAAAAAAAATTTAAAAACCATTAGGCTGGATTGTGTAGCTTACTGGTTAAACACCTTACCTAGCAAGCACAAGGCCCTAGGTTTGATTTTTCAGCTCCAGATAAACTGGGGGTGATGTAGTGAATGCCTGTAATTCCACCACTGCACTTGGGAGGCTGAGGCAGAAAGACTGCCATGTGTTAGAGGCCAGCATGGGCTACACTGTGAGTTCAGGACCAGCCTGGACTACAAAGTACAAGGCCTTGTTTTAAAAAAGAAAAATAAATAAAAAGGAGTTACGGCAATGGATTAGTGGTAAATGACCCCTAGCCTCAGCCAGTAGCTGAGGGGAGAGTGCACAGGATAAAGGCTTGCTATTGTCTTCAGGCCTAAGAGAATATTGTATTCACTTTTTCAGTATTAATCCTCAGTTGAATAATCTAATTTCAAATTCTGGCTCCATTATTTCCTTATTTCATATAAATTTTAGAGTTGTTTTTTTCTAGTTCTGTGAAAAATGATGTTGGTATTTTGATTGGGCCCAAACTGGCCTTGAACAACTTAAGCTGAATTTATTAGTTCTAGGAGTCTTCTGCTGGAGTTTTTGGGATCTTCGCTGTAAATGAACATGTAATCTGCAAATATGGATAGTTTGACTTGTTCCTTTCCAATGCTTATTCCCTTTATTCCATTCTCTTGCCTGATTGCTTTGGCTAAGGGGTTTCAAGCATTGTGTTGAATAGAAGTAGCAAGAGTGGACATGCCTGTCTTGTTCCTGATTTGAAGGGAAATGTTCTCAGTTTTCCCCATTTAGGATGATGTTGGCTGTACGATTATCAGGAGTTGCTTTTATCAGCTTGAAGTAAGAGCCTTCTATACCTATTTTCATTGGAGTTTTGATCAGGAAGAGATGTTGTATTTTGTCAGGGGCTTTTTCTGCCTCTAATGAGATGATCGCGACATTTTTGGTCATTGTTTTTGTTAATGTGGTGTGCTACATTAGCTAATTTAGGCATGTCGAACCACTTTTGTGTCTTGTGTATGAAGCCACCTTGGTCATGGTGTATGATCTTTTTATTTTTATTATTTATTTATTTATTTATTTTTGAGGCAGGGTCTCACTTTGTGGTCCAGGCTGGTCCTGAACTCACCTCGGAGCCCAGGCTGGCCTTGGACTCAGGGCAATCCTCCTGTCTCAGCCTCCGGAGTGCTGGGATTACAGGTGTGCACCACCACACCCAGTTTATGTGGTGCTGGGGAATCAAACTAGGGTACTTAGCACTTGCTAGGCAAGCGCTTTAACCACTGAGCCATTCCTCCAGCCCGGTATATGCTCTTTTTAATAGTGTGTTGCATTCTGTTTGTATTATCTTGTTAAGGATTTTTGCATCTGTATTCATTAAGGAAACTGGCCTGTAGTGTCCTTTCTTTGTTGGCTCTTTATCTAGTTTTGGGATCAAAGTGATGCTGGCTGGCAGGAAGGAGTTAAGCATTGTTCCCTCTCTTTCAGTTCATGCAAGAGTTTGAGAAGCATTGGTGCTAACTCCTCCCTGAAGCTTTGATAAAATTCTATTGTGAATACATAGGATTCTGGGCTATTTTTTGTTTGTAGACTATTACTGCCTCAATTTCATCCCTGGTTATTGGTATAGTTAGAGTTTTCAATATCATCTTGATTTAATTTTGTTATTTCATGTATGTTTAAGAATTTATCCATTTCTTCTGGCTTCTTGAATTTATCCAAATAGAATTTTTCAAAATAGTTTCCTATAATCCTCTGTATTTCAACAGTGTCTGTTGAGATTTCACCTTTCTCATTTGTAATTGCATTACTGTAATTTTTTTTCCCTTTTAGTGTGTTTGTCTATAGGTTTGTCAGTTTATCTTTTCGAAGAAGCAATTTGTTGATTCAGTGATCTGTATTTTTGTTTTAGTTTCAATTTCATTAATTTCAGAAATTAATGAAATTAATGATTTTTTCTACAGCTTTTGGATTTGGCTTGTTTTTGTTTCTGTAGGACTTTGAGCTGCATCATTAGATTATTTAAGATTGTTCTGTTTTTCTCATATGTGCATTCATGGCTATAAATTTCCCTTTGGTATCTTCTTTCATTATGTCACATAGTTTCTGGTATGATGTGCTTCCATTGTCATCTAACTTCAGGAAGTTTTTGATTTCTTCCCTGGTTCCCTTGTGATACATTGTTTGCTCAATAATGTATTATTTATTCTCCATATATCTGTATAGTTTCTATAGTTTCTTTTGTTGTTGACTTCTAATGTCATTTCACTATGATCTGGAAATATATGCAGGGAATGGTTTTGGTTCTTTTGTATCTATTTCAGCATGTCTTACGACCAAGGATATGGTCTGTCTTGGGAAAATTCCCATGTGGCAGTGAGAAAAAGGTGTATTTTGTTAATGTTCGTTAGATGACTCTCTGTTAAGTCCATTTGTCCCATGGTGTGATTTAGCTCAGATGTTTCTTTGCTGATTTTTTTCCTTTTCTGGTTGATCAGTCTGTTTGTAAGAGTGGGATATTGAAGTCCCCCAGCATGATTGTATTGGAGTCTACTTGACCATTCATGTCCAGTAGTTTACATTCTATGTATGCACATGCACCTACATTGGGTGCACATATGTTCATATTGTGAGCTCTTCCTGTTGGATTGTCTTTTTCAGTAGTATATAGAGTCCATTTTTGTCTTATCTGATCTTTCTCAGTGTGAAATCTGCTGCTTGCTCTTTTTTTTTGTGAGACAGAGTTCTGCTCTGAGGTCCGACTGGTACTGAACTTACTGTGTATCCCATGCTGGCCTTGAACTCAAGGCAATCCTTCTGCCTTAGACTTTTTTTTTTTTTTGAGACAAGGTCTCGCTCTGTGGGCCAGGCTAGTCCTAAATTCACTTCAGAGCCCAGGCTGGCCTTGGACTCACGGCAATCCTCCTGTCTCAGCCTCCCGAGTGCTGGGATTACAGGTGTGTGCCACCACGCCCAGTTTATGTGGTGCTGAGGAATCGAACTCAGGTACTTAGCACTTGGCTTAGCACTTGCTCAAGTGCTTTAACCACTGAGCCATTCATCCAGCCCTTGCCTTAGACTATTGAGAGCTGAGCTGACAGGTGTGTGCCACTATGCCTGGCTTATGTGGTCCTGGGAATGGAGATCAGGGAGTTGAGCTTGCGCGGAAAGTGTTTTACCTTCAGTGCCATTCCTCTAGCCCTCAGCCCAATAGTTTTTACCTGTATCTCAGCTTTTTGAGTGAGCCTGTAAGGAGCCATCGAGCAGTATTCCTACTCAGCTGCCATCTTTTCTGGAAGAGCATTATTTTTTTTTTTTTGAGACAGTTTCATTGTGTTGTCTATGCTGACCTTGGAAGTTGTGATCCTCCTGCTTCAGCTTTTTAAGTTGCTAGACACCTTACGTATTTAATTGAAAAGCCCAAAACTTCATTTTCAGAGCACTACTCTGAAATATGTGTATGGGATTGTTATATCCTGAGGTACACAGAAATGAAGCCAGTCAAGGTCATACTCACTGTGCTCCACATAATATTATGGTAATTTCCAGAACTGTGTTATTCACTGTGGAAAACATACAGGTATTTTGAGGCTTTTTTTCCCTTGCAGTGATGAGGCTGGAATCCAGAGCCTGATACTTGGTGGGCCAGAGCTCTGCTACTGAGCTACGTCTTTAGTCATCAGCATCACTCTTCTAAAAATTAAAATTAATGAAGATAAACCATTATTGTTCTAGATTTCTAAATCTTTAAAATTTGTTTTGTTGTTTCCTATTATATTTCCAGAGGCTGGGATATCTAAAGAAGAAGCCTTAGAAACTCAGCAAATTATAAGAGAATGTCTTACAAATAAACCGAGATCTGCGGGAACTTCTGAGTCAGGCAAGAATTGCACAGCGCTGGAGCTTCTTGAGCAGGAACATACCCAAGGCTCCATAGTTACCTTCTGTTCAGCATTAGATAATATTCTTGGGGGTGGAGTACCCTTAAGGAAAACAACGGAAATTTGTGGTACACCAGGAGTTGGAAAAACACAATTATGGTAAAATAAGATGTTCTTCTTTTAAGGGTGGGCTTAAGAATGTTTTATGTAAATAATAATGTTGTGGGTACAAACCAGGACACCAAAAAAGGCTTTTACATGGTCTTGATTTTTTTTTTGTGTGTTTATTTATATGTATGCGTACATCAAACAAATACCAGCTACTTTTTTTTTATTAAGTAAGTAACTTTTTCTTTTTTTGGAGACCGTGCCATGCTCTGCAGTCCAGGTTGGTGCTGAACTCACTGTGGAACCCAGGCTGTCCTTGGACTCAAGGCAGTCCTCCTGCCTTGGCCTTTGAACTGCTGGGATGATAGGTGTGTTCCACTAAGCCCAGCTTTCTGTGGTGCTGGGGAATCGAACTCAGGGCCTTGAGCTTGGTAGGCTTTTTTTTTTTTTTTTTTTTTGTGGTACTGGGAATCAAGCCCAGGCATTCACATTGAGCTACATCCTCAGCCCATTTTTATTTTTCATTTGGAGACAGCGTCTTACTAAATCACTGAGTTGTCTAGATTGGGCTCAAGCTTTAAATCCTCCTGTCTCAGTTTCTCCGAGTGCTGGGAGTATAGACCTGTGCCACTGGGCCCCACTATGAAAAACCAGCTTCTTAACAGAAATATATGTATACATTTTTTGAGACAGAGTCTTGCTCTGTACTCCTGGCTGGTCCTGAACTCACTATGTGGCCCAGGCTGGACTCCAACACATGGGAATCCACCAGCCTCAGCCTCCTAAATGTTGGGATTATGGGCATACAACACCCTACTTGGCTTATATGCTGGGGAATTGAACCCAGAGACTTGTGCTTGCTAGGCAGGCACTCTAACCAATGAGTTACGTACTCTAGTCCAGGAATACTTCTTTTGCAATGTTCTAGTGTGTTCTTGAAAATAAATGGGCAATCTTCTACTTTACTGTTTCACACCTGAAAATATACTTGAATATCAGGTATGGTAAGAAAGGTTTTCATTCTCAGAAGCCTAACAACTACAGAAAGTGGAGGCACGCCTTCCCTTGTAATCCACATATATTTGGAGCCATGGAAAGTCGGCCATCTTTCTTGCTTTGAGAGTATTTGCATATACCAAACTGTGTGTGTGTGTGTGGTGGGGTTGTGCTGGGGATGGAACCTAAGACTTTTGTAGTCTATTATATTACCAATCCATTAAAAAAAAAAAATAGGATCTCACTAAGTTGTTAAGTTGCCCAGCAGCCTGGGCTTGACCCTGTGATCCTCCTGTCTGAACCTCCCAGAGTGCGGGTTTACAGGTCTGTGCTCCCAGGCCTGGTGCATGTTTAAAATTTTTAGTCAGTGATCTTAATCTGGAGTTTGCAGAATGGTTCCTTAGATGATCTTGATAATTACTTTGTCATTATTTGATTTATTTCCTGACAGTATGCAGTTAGCAGTTGATGTGCAGATACCGGAATGTTTTGGAGGAGTTGCAGGTGAAGCAGTATTTATTGATACAGAGGGAAGTTTTATGGTTGATAGAGTGGTAGACTTGGCTACTGCCTGCATTCAGCACCTTCAGCGTATAGCAGGAACACACATGGGAGAGGGTAAGTGAATAAATGGTAAATGGTCCTCTTTTTTTCCTCTGTGATAAACGTAATTGACATTTATGGCTATCTCATATCAAGAGACCATTGGCGAAACCTAATGACTTAACAGCATATTAGTGTTAAATTTTAATACCCCTGTTACAAACTGAGAACCAACACAGCCTGAACTGTTTTCCATTATGGTTCTCAGTTCTTACTCCAGTACCTTGGAAAGAAAACCTATGTATGTTTTCTTTGTATGTGTTAAAATCGTCATATTCTAGTTTGCCACATAAAAGCTAATGTGTACACCTTAATATAAGTGAATATTGTTAGGTGCATATTGGCTTCTGCATTAGATGGTTTTTTTTTTCTACATTGAAAATTACTTTTAAAAATGCTGAGCTGGGTGTGGTAGAGCATTTCTGCAGTCCTGGTATTCTAGGAGTCTGAGGCAGGAGAATTGCAAGTCCAAGCCCAATCTGGCCACTTAGTAACTTAGTTAGACTTTGTCTCAAATAAATGATAAAAAGAGATGGAGATTTAGCTCATTGTGAAGGCCCTGGGCTCAATATCTAGTACCACAAAGAAAAAGTATATAAAAGAAGGGAGGTGTGGAATGTTAAGTTAACTTGCCAGTTTAACTTTTGTTGTTTGAATAGCATCTAATTTACTTTATAGCTTCATTATTTCTGTTAATAGTGAGACTTTGGGAATTTTTTTTTTATTTTTGGTGCTTGTTATGTGGAAATACTGGTTTTAAATATTAAGAGAGGCACTCTACCACTGAACTGTGTCCCCAGCCCTATTTATTTATTTATTTATTTATTTTATTTATTTATTTATTTTTTTTTTGAGACAGGGTTGCTAAATTGTCCAGGCTAACTTGAACTTGGCTGTCCTCTGCTTTACACTGCTAGAATTATAGGGAATTATATTATATTATATTATATTATATTATATTATATTATATTACTGGGAATTATAGGCATGTGTCACCACACCCAGAAAAATATTTTTAAAAAAGAGAACTTGTTCTTTTCAAGTGGTTATGAAAGTAAACAGATTCTAGTTTGCTTTTTGTGTGTGTGGGATTCAAGTCCCATGTAGTTCTCTACATTGAACTATAGCTTAGTTTTTATTTTATTTTATTATTATTTTTTTAGACAGGGTCTCACTCTGTAGCCCAGGCTGGTCCTGAGCTCATAATGGAGCCCAGGCTGGCCTTGGACTCATGGCAGTCCTTCTGTCTGAGCCTCCTGAGTGCTGGGATTACAGGTGGGCGCCACCATGCCCAGCTTATATGGTGCTATGGAATCTCGGGTGCTTAGTGCTTGACATAGTGCTTGCTAGGCAAGCACTTTTAACTGCTGAGCCATTCCTCCAGCCCCCTATAGCTTATTTTTTAGTTTTGATTTTGAGACATGATCTCACAAAGTCTCTAACTTGCATGTGCTGAGTTTAAACTTGTGGTCCTCCTACCTCTGCCTCTCAGAATGTTGCCTATTTTCTTTTGCTTTGTTCTGTTTTGTCTTTTGTTTTTCTTTTTTCTTTGCGATCCTGGGCATTGAACTCAGGATCTTTGTACTCACTGAACTATATCTGCAGCCTCCCCCCCCCCCCCCCTTTTTTTTTTTGAGACAGGGTCTTGCTCTGTAGCCCAGGCTGCTTCTCAATGTTCTAGATAGCCCAGGCTGGCTTCAAACTCATAGTAATCCTCTTGCATCAGCCCCAGAATGCTGGTGTGACAGACATGCACCACGATGCCTGGTTTATTTTTTACTGGGAAATTGAACTCAGGGTTTTGCACTTGCTAGGCAAATGCTCTAATGGCTGTGCTGTTCTTCCAGCTCTCCTTGCCCCCCCCCCCCCACCCCCTTTTTGAGACAGTGTCTTGCTAAGTTTCTGGGTTTTTCAGTCTGGATTCACACTCTCGTTCCACCTGCTTCAGAGGTCTTCCAGAGTGCAGGGGTTACAGTTATGTACCGCTTCTCCTGGCAATTTAAGTATACTTTGAAATGGAGCAATTAACTAGATTTTAATTTTTTTTTGAGGCAGGTTCTAGCTTATAGTCCAGACTGGTACTGAACTTAGCTATGTAGCCCAGACTGGCCTGAACCTCACAGCAATCATCCTGCCTCAGCCCACCAGGATGAGTCTCAAGGTTGAGTCTTGGTTTGGCAATTTAGCAAGACTTTATCTCAAAATAAAATAAAAAACAAAATATAAAAGACTTTAGTGTCTTAAATGATTTAACAATTTCTGTATAGCCCAGTATGTCGGGAAACTAGGAAGGACAAAAATAAGAGGTCAGGGATTATGAAATGATAATTTGTCATAATTTTGCTCTTATTTTATCGTCCTTTCCTTGACAAGTTTTATTATTAAAAATATGGCATTTTGTTATTAAAAAGTATTTTTTCTACAACTCTCAGTATATTAAGACAAATAATATTGATTGCCTTGTTTCAGAACACAAAAAAGCACTGGAGGATTTAACTCTTGAAAATATTCTTTCACATATTTATTATTTTCGTTGTCATGATTACACAGAACTACTGGCACAAGTTTATCTCCTTCCGGATTTTCTTTCAGATCACTCACAGGTATGAATGAAACTACTGAAATACAACTAACCAGTTATCTTTGGAGGTGTTTGATAAGCATGAAAAAATGCATGAAATTAAAGTCAAAACCAATTCATAAAATCTCTTGCTTTCCCTACAATTCGTATATATTTTGCATATAAATATACACATATTTCAACTTCAGCTTTGGTATAGTCATTACATTGGTCTGTTGGCTGTGCCTCATCTGCTGTGAATAGATGTTCACATCAGACTAGGAAACGTTTCATGCAAGACACCATCAAAGTTTTTTTGTGTGTATTTTGTTGTTGTTTTTGTGGTGCTTGGCATCTAACCCATGGTCTTAATGTGTGCTAGGTAAACACTTTGTTTCTGAGCTATGCCCCTAGTCTCCTTTCATCCTGTTCTGCTTACTGTAGCTTGATAGTACATTTTGAAACACAGACATGTGAGTTCTCTAATTTTGTTATTCTGGTTTTTTTTTTTTTTTGAGACAGGGCCTCTCTCTAGCCCAGGCTGGCCCTAAACTCATGATGTAGTCCAGGCTAGCCTTGGACTCACGGCAATCCTCTGCCTTACCCTTGCAAGTGCTGGGATTACAAGTGTACACCATCACGTCTAGCTTGCATGGTGCTGAGGAATTGAACTCAGGGCCTGCACTTGCTAAGCAAGTGTTTAACTGCTGTGCCATTCCTCTAGCCCTTTGTTATTCTGTTTAAGATTGGTTTGGCTATTTGGGGTCCCTAATGATTTCATATGAATTTGAGCAGGACACTTCAGTCTCCCTGGCCACAGAGTAGCACAGGACCATGGCCTCAGAAGGACTGAGCCTCAGGGGTAGATAAGTGGTGAGCTGGAGGTGAGCTAAGAGCAAAGCTCCACTCCTGTTCGCATGTTCCTACTAGGTTCTAATGGTGCTGCTGATCTGGCAGGAGGTGGAGCTTTGATCTCTGCTTCCCTTCTGTTGTTGCCCATCATTTCAAGGCCGTCCTCAAACAATCAACTGTATAGCAGGTACCCTCGACATCCTTCACATCTCCGCACTGTCACTCTTGGGGAGAATGATCTTCAGCTAAACAAGCCTCTGGTGTCAAAAAGGTTGGAGACCACTGAAGTTGAGGAATGGTTTATTTCTGCAGAAAGGCAGTTGGAATTCTGACGGAAACTGCATTGTAGCTGTAAATCAATTTGAATATGTTGTTACTTTTTTTTCTGTCACGGATTGAATTTAGGGCTTTTCCTCTGAGCCATGTCCCCAATACTTTGTATTTATTTTTTATTTTTAAATTATTCTGTTTTTATTTTTATTTATTTTTTTTGAGACAGAGTCTCTCTCTGTAGTACAGGTTCATCCTGAACTCACTATGGGGCCCAGGCTGCCCTTGGACTCACGGCAATTTTCTTGCCTCAGCCTCCCATGTGCTGGGATTACAGGCATGTGCTACCATGCATAGTTTATGTGGTGGAGGGGAGTTGAACTTGGATACCTAATTTGAGTTAGCACTTGTCAATGGGAAGGTTGGAAACCCTGAAGATGCATTAGAGGCTCACAGACATGCCAGGGGAAGCAGCCCCAGGCCCCCTGGGAAGGGCTTTGAGCAGCAGTGAACAGCTGGAGTTGGAAACATAGGTATTAACAGCAGATGGCATATCTGGCCTCCAGAAATGGATCTATGGGTAATGCAATCTACAAACTCACTGTGAGCTTCCCCTTGAAAAGTTCTCCCTGCTCAGCAGACCAGCTCAGGAGAAGCATCTTTTGACAGCATCATGCCAGTAAGTGATGAAGGCAGGAGACATTTAGAGAAGAGCCTGATGCTGAACTGTTTGGGTAAAAGAAGCCACAGATTGACTTTGGGGACACTCTTAACTAGTACCTGGGAAGGAACTGCCACAAGAGCAATTGTAGAGAGGGGAGAAAGGCTGCCAGTTTCCTCTGTTTCCTAAACAGGCCACAGAGGATGGAGAGCCCTGACCATGGTGGAGGGAAGCCAGGATAGACTGGAGAGCTTTGCTGAGGGGTCTAGGAGTAAACAAACACCTTAGAGGCCATTGGACTGTTAGGTCTTCCTCGATGCCTACTCCTAGCACAGAACTCAGTGAGCTTTCAGCATTCCCCTCCCCCACACCCTCATACATATTCAGAGAAACATTTTGGCAAGGCTTTAGTAAATTCCCACAGCAATAGAATCATGAGAAGACAAAGGAATAGGACATACCTGATTCCCCAGTAACTAATATCTTGGGCCCTGAAATAAGCGGAACTTACAGGAAAGGAAGTAAAAACAGGTGGACTGAACAGTTCAAACAAGACATATTTAAACAAATGTAAGAAATGATTAGCGAGATCAAGGAGGTATGTACTAAACAAATAATGATCCTATTGTATAAAAAGTTTACTGAATTTATAGAAGACAAAAATGAAAAGATGCTGAGGTAAATATGGCAATTCAGAATATGAAGGAGCATTTTAGTGGAGAAGTGGGAAGTCTGAAAAGCAGTCCAGCTGAAGTTCAGGATATGAAAAATTCATTTGAAAGCAAGGGAAGCCAGCTCAAACATTGTGAGGACAGAATTATAGATTTGAAGACAAGGTGGAAGAATTAAACGCTGATTTCTGGGACGATTACAAATAGAATACCAGAAAAGCAAGACTATGGCAGGATTCAGTAAACATCTTAAACTATTACTCTCATTGCTGATGCTCTTAACCCACTAATCAAAAGACAGACTAGAGCTGGGCATGGTGGTGCTCCCCTTGTAATCCTAGCACTTGGGAGGCTGAAGCAGGAGGATTGCCATGAATTCTAGGCCAGCCTGGGCTCAATAGTGAGTGCAGGTCCATCTTTGATTATAAAGTGAGACCCTGTCTAAAAATAATAATACATTATTGAATGAGCAGTGGACCTTAGAAGAAGCCAGGGAAGAAATGAAAAATTCCTAAAGTCTGATGACAGTGGAAGCACATCATACTAAAATCCATGGGGCATGATGAAAGCAGTCTTTAGAGGGAGATGTATAACTATAGCATATGAAAAAAACAAAGCAATTCCAAATAAATAATCTAAGTACAGCTCAAAAGTCCTAGAGAAACAAAACAAGCCAAATCCAAAAGCAGTAGGAGGGAATAAATTATAAGAACCAAAGTGGAGACTAATAAAATTTATACCAAAAATACAAAAAGTCAATGAATCAGTAAGTTGGTTCTTTGAAAGGATAAATAAGAGTGACAAAGCTCTAGCCAAACTCACCAAAAAAAAAAAAAAAGGACAGAAAATTCACATCAGTGCAATCACAAATGAGAAAGGTGAAATCACAACAGACACTTGAGATCCAGAGGATTATAAGAGACAACTTCAAAAACTTGTGTTCAAATAAATTTCAGAACCCAGAAAGATGGATAAATTCCTGGACTCCTATGAGATACCAAAGTTGAACCAAGAAGATATAAAAACCCTGAATAGAGCAATAGTCAGGGATGAAATTGAGGCAGTAATAGAGTCTACCAACAAAGAAAAACCTAATCCCTGATGGATTCACCATGAAACTTTATTAGAACTTCAGGACAGTTAGCTCCAATGCTTCTGAAACTCTTCCATGGAATTGAAAGAGGAGTACAGCCTAACTCCATCACCTTGATCCGAGAACCAGATAAAGACCCAACAAAGAAAGAAAACTACAGGCTAATTTCCTTAATGAATATAGATGCAAAAATTCTTAATAAGATACTCACAAACTAAATGCAACAAATTACTAAAAAAATTGTACAGGGGGCTGGAGCACTTGTTTAGTTAGGAAAGGCGAGGCCCGGGTGTTTTATCCTCCAAAATGACATAATAGGTGGGTGTGGTGAGGCATGCTTGTAATCCCAACATTTAAGAAGGCAGAGGCTGGAGGATTGCTGTGGTTCAAGGCCAGCGTGGGCTCCTTAGTGAGTTTAGAACCTGCCTAGATTACAGATGGATACCCTGCCTAAAACAAAAACAAACAAACAAACAAAAAATGCTGTACCATGAATAAGCTGCCTTCATCGCAGTGATGCAAGGATGCTTCAGCATGTGTAAATCAATGAGTGTAATATTCCACATGTACAAAAGCAGTGACTAGATGACATAATCATCTCAGTGGAGGCAGAAAAAGCCTTTGGCAAAATACAACATCCTTTCATGATAAAAGCCCTCAAGCTGATAAAAGCAACTTAGGCAGTCCTACCGCGAACATCATCATAAGTGCAGAAAAGCTGAAAGCATTTCCCCTTAAATCAGAAAGAAGACAAGGATGCCCATTCTCACCACTCCTGTTCAACGTAGTGCTTGAAACCTTAGCCAGAGCAATCAAGCAAGCAAATGGAAAAAAATGGAAAATGCTTAGGAAAAGAAGTTAAACTAACCTTATTTGTAGATAGCACAATCCTTTCCAGAGATGACCCCCAGAACTCCTCCATAAGATTCTTAGAACTAATAAATTTAACCAAGTTCAGGATATAAAATCAATATACAAACATTAGTAGTATTCTTCAGCAACAGTGAAAACATAGAGGGGCTAAAGAGACAGCACCGTGGTTAGAGTGCTTGCCTAGTAAGTACAAAGCCCTGAGTTCAATTCTCCAGCACCACATAAGCTTGGCAAGGTGATACAGACTTAAAATTTCAGCACTTGGGATGCTGAAATGGGAGGATTGCTGTGAGTTGGAGGTCAGCCTGGACTACATAGTGAGACCCTGTATCAAAAAGAGAGGGATTAACAGACAGAGATCAGAAAATCGCATTCACAGTAGCCTCAAAAAAAAATATCTAGGAATCAACCTAATTAAGGAAGTAAAGGACATCTATACTGAAAACTATAGTATTCTGAGAAAGGATATTAAAGGGAATATCAGACAATGAAAAGACATTCCCTGTTCCTGGATAGGCAGAACTAACATTGTCAAAATGGCCGTACTACCAAAGCTGATATGCAGATTCAATGTAATCCCAGTTAAAATACCAGCATCATTTTTTCACAGAACTAGAAAAAAAGATCCTAAAATTTATAGGGAACTGGGAGAGATCCAGAATAACCAAAGCAATCCTAAGCAACAGAACAGAAACAAGAGGTATCATAATACTGGACATCAAGTAATGTTACAAAGCAACACTGATAAACACCACATGATAGTGGCACAAAAACTGACAAGTGGATCAGTGGAACAGAATTGAGGATGCAGAGGTATCCCCAAACACCTGCAGCCATCTGATCTTCGACAACAGAGCCAAAAACATACACTGGAGTAAAGATAGCCTATTTAACAAATGGTGCTGGCAAAACTAGTTATCCACATGCATACGTATGAAATTAGACCCACATCTTTCACCATGTACCAAAATCAAATTAAAATGGATCAGAGACCTAGACATTAAAATGGAAACACTGATCTTGTTGGAAGAAAAAATAGACAAACTCTCCAAAGACACAGATGTAGGGACTTTATTAACAAAACAGTACACATGAGATAATACCGAGAATCAATAAAAGGAATATATCAAAAATCTACTGCACAGCAAAGGAAATAACAGTGAAGAGAGAACCAACAAAAGGAAAACTTTCTCCAGTTATTCCTCAAAGTGCTATTATCTAAATATACAAAGAACTCAAAAATTAGACCCCCCAAAATAAAATATGTTTTCAAATAAGCCGGGTGTGGTGGTGCATGCCTGTAATCCCAGCATTTGGGAGGCTGCGGCAGGGTTGCATGAGTCCAAGGCCAGCCTGAGTTGAGGACCATCCTAGGCTATAGAGTGATACCCTGTCTCAAAAAAAAAAAATGTTCTCAAAAATGGGCAACTGAAATGTATAGACAGTTCTAAGAGAAGAAGTCTGAATGGTCAGTAAATAGCAATGTGAAAATAATGTTCAGCATCTTTAGCCATCAGAAAAAAATGCAGGTCAAAACAAAACTGAGATTCCTTCTAACTCCAGTAAGAATAGTTGGTGTTAAGAACTCTAAAACCAATAAATGCTGGTGAGGTTTTGGAGAAAAGGAGCCCTTCTGCATTGTTGGTGGGACTACGAACTGGTACAACCACAGTGGAAGCAGTGTAGAGATTTGTCAAAATGAAAATAAATTAACCTGAAATCTCACAGCTTAATACACACTAAGGCTAAAAACCAGTGAAAAGAGACCCTTCTCCGCCACAGGAAGCATCTTCCATGAGTGTGATTGGGAATAAATACCCTTCTCCTTTGTACATTATTTTTAAGAGGAATTTAAAAAAATGAATCCTACATACCTGAAAGGCATGTCTTGATAAAGTAGTAAAAAACTTAAAAATAACTTTATTTATTTATTGAAACAGGTCTCACTCTTTAGTCCAGGCTAGTCTTGAACTCACTATGGAGCTGAGGCTAGCCTTGGATTTGGCAGTCCTCCTGCCTCAGCCTCCCAAGTACTGGGATTATAGGCTTGTGCCAGATTCTGTTGTGCTGGGAATTTGAAGTTGGGTACTTAACACTTGATTTAGCGCTTGGTAGACAAGTGCTTTAACTGCTTAGCTGTTCCTCCAGCCCTAAAAAACAAAACAAAACAAAACAAAACATTAATAAGGTGATATTGGTAAGATGCTTTGTCTTGCTCTGTAATCTTGTTTTAAAAACATGATGTTTTTGTAAAAGTGTGGTCTCAGCAGGAGGATGATTCATGAACTTGCATCAAAGATAATTCTTTATGCAGCAGTGCTAAAAATGGAACTTCTTTTCACATTCTTATAAATATGAAGCTCGCTTATTGCTTACACTTTTTTAATATTGTATTTTCCAAGTGTGCATATTATATAAACTTTTGGGGGATATGCTTAGTAATGCTATGTGCAATTTTTCTGGAAGTTGGTAACTTCATTTGCAGTAGATTTTCTTTAAAAGAATGGGTATTTACCTGCATACTTTAAAAGTATTTTCTTGTATAAAAGAAGTTATGTAGGTTTTGTTTGCTATCTTAAGAGAAACAACAACAACAATAAAAAAACCTGAAAATTAATTTCATATTTGACCCACTGAACCTCTTCTGAGTATCTTTTCAAAAGAGTTAATGTTATCATGCAACAGTGATGCATGCATACTCATTTGTAACAGCACAACTTGTAATAGCCAATAGTCTTGGAAGCAGCCAATATGTCCATTAACAGATTAGATACAGACGATGTGGTGTATTTACACAACAGTACCCTGCCAAAGAGAAAGATAAATTTGAATATTTGTAGGAAAATGGGTGCCTCTTGATAACCACCATGCTGAGCGAATGGAGTCACAACAATCCTGCCTCAGCCTTCCGACTGCTGGGATTATAGGCATGTGCCAACACGCCTGGCTTAATGTGGTTTTGGGAAATTGAACTCAAGGCCTTGACATTTGCAAGGCAAGCGCTTTAACTGCTGCGCTGTTCCTCCAGTCCCAGACGCCGCACTTTCAATATTGCATGATTTCTCTAGTATGAGAAAACCAAATCATGAAAAAAGTAAAAAAGCAAAATAAAAGAGAGATGGATACAAGTAAAAAGATAGACTTTGTGGAGAGGAAAAGGGGAAACTTGGAATCGTCCTGGCTCAACCTTCTAGAGTGCTGAGATTAGAGGCCTGTGTCACCTAGCCCAGCCTGTACCTGTCACATCTTTATCAATTTTTTCTTGCCTTCCTATCCCTTATCCTTGCCCTCATTCTTCATCCTCAGAGTCTGTTCCCTTCTCCACAAGTCTGCATCCACTTCCCATCAACTTTTTTTGTGCTCTTTCAATTATAAATATATAAAAACACACACACACACACACACACACACACACACACACGCCCCCCCCACACCACACACACACACACACACACACACACACACACACACTTTTTTTTTTTTTGAGACAGGGTCTCATTCTGCACCCCAGGCTGGTCCTGAACTCACTATGGAGCCCAGGCTGACCTTGAATTCACAGCAATCCTCTCTCAGCCTTCTGAGTGCTGGGATTACAGGTGTGCGCTACTACGCCTGGCTTATGTGGTGCTGGGGAATCAAACTCGGATACTTAGTGCTTGACTTAGCATGTGCCTAAAGCGCTTTAACTGCTGAGCCATTTCTCCAGTCCCAAATTATTTATATTTTGGACTTCTCATGTAAGAGAAACCAGGCAACGTTTAACCTTTGTGTCTGGTTCATTTTGCTTAGCATGTGGTCTCGGTGCCTCCATGTTCCTGCTGATGTCTACCGTGCATGCTTCAAGGCAGAGGAATACTCTGTTGTGCACCTATACCACATTTTATCCATTCCTCTGTTGATGGATATATTGGCTGCTTCCAAGATGAGTTGTTATGTGTTGTGCTGCTGTAAACATGAGTAAGCATGCATTGCTGTCATGTGATGTCTGCAGCTGTTTTGGAAAGATGCCTGGAAGAGGTATAGCTGGAACAAAGGAAATTTCAATTTCTATTTTTTTTCAGGAATCTTTATACTGATTTTCATAGTGGTTTTACCAGTTTAATGTAGTCTCATCAGCAGTGTAGAAGTTCCTTTCCCCACACAATCTCACCAGGGCTTGTTTGAGTTCTTGATGATTACCATTCTTGCTGGAATAGGATGGTTTTTCAGTGTTTTTGTTTCTGTGTGTGTGTGTGTGTGTGTGTGTGTGTGTATTATTTTGGTACTGGGAATTGAACCGAGGGCCTTCATGCTGAGCTACATCCCCACCCTTTTTATTTTATATTTTGAGATATGATCTCAGTAGTTGCTGAACTTGTGATCCCCCTGCCTCAGCCCCAGTGCTGGGATCAGAGACCTGGTGCGGTGAGGTCAGGCTTCTCAGTGTTGTTTTAATTTGCATTTCATGAATGGCTAAAAGTGCTTAACTTTTTGTGTACTTATTGGACATTTTTACTTCTTTTGAGAAGTGTGTATTCATTTCAGTTGCCCATTTTTTGACTGGGTCTCTAGTTTTGGCAGTTTAATTTTTTTGTGTTCTTTATTTTTCTGGATATTAATCCTCTGTCCAAGGAGTAGCTGGCAAAAACTTCTTTGTGGTAGTGGAGACTGAACTACATTACATCCTCAGCCCTTTTCAAATTTTTGATTTTGAGACAGGTTCTTACTAAATTGCCCAGTCTCACTTGAACTTAGGATCCTCCTGCCTCAGCCTCCTAGAAGTCTGCGATTAGAGACCTGCACTATAAGGTCTGGATTCTTTTCTTATTCTTATTTCACAGTATCACATCATGTTTCTCTGTTCCTCCATTACTAACCTCTTACTTGATAAAACTGTTTTTTATCTTTTTAAAAATTCTTTCTTGTCTTTTATTTCTTTAGATTCTAGTTTGAATTTATAACAATTTAATTCAGTACTGTTCAGATCTTTGATTTTTTTTTTTTTTGAGACAGGGTCTTGCTCTGTAGTTTAGGTTGGTCTTGGCCTTGCTATAGAGTCTAGGTTCGAACTCAGCAGTTCTCCTGCCTCGGCCTCCCGAGTGCTAGGATTATAGGCATGTGCTACCACGTCCAGCTTATGTGGTACTGAGGAATGGAAGTCAGGGTCTTGCGCTTGCCAGGCAGGCACTCTAAGCGCTGTGCTGTTCCTCCAGGCCAAGACCCTTTATACCTTGTTTGTCCATTAATATAGATTGGTAGTTTTATGATTTTATATGATTGTCTTTGAAATCAGAGAAAATAAGAGGAATTATAAAGTAAATACATTAATCCTGGCTTTTGTATTACCTTTCTAATCACTTTTTTAGTGTTCTTTATTTCTTTGTGTGGGTTTGAGTTTTGTCCAGCATCCTTTCATTTCAGCTTAAACTTTGTATTGTGCCTTTTTTGTTGTTATTTCAAATGAGATTTCAGTGTGTAGCTGAGGCTGGCTTGGAACTTGGCATCCTTTTGCCTCAGTCTCCCAAACAGTTGGAGCACCAGGCATGGGTCACCACTCAAAATTTATGATTTTTTGAGAAAATGTCAAACTAGAGTACATCTTAACTCTTTTTTTTTTTGAGATGAGGACTTAGTATGTTGTGTGTGGTGGCTTTCAACTCATGATCCTTCTGCTTTAGTCTTTTCAGTAGCTGGGCTTCAGGCATGTGATATGTGTGTCACTGCCTTGTTCCACAGTTTAGTGTTTGATGATTACTATTATTACTACTATTCATTGGATGAATAGATATATGCACTCTCCAAAAGAAAGCCTTTCTTTGGAGAGTTGGAAATAAAAGCCCTAGGTTTTAGTGCTTCTTTCTATAATGCGATATGCTTTTGGGTGCCATTTTTATTATTTTAGTACAATACCTAATACTAATATCTTTTCTGTATTTAGGTTCGATTAATAATAATAGATGGCATTGCTTTTCCTTTTCGTCATGACCTTGATGACCTATCCCTTCGCACGCGGTTACTAAATGGCCTAGCCCAGCAAATGATCAGCCTTGCAAATAATCACAGATTAGCTGTAAGTATTACTGGCCAAGAGAGTTTTATAATAAAATCAATACTATAAAATATTAATCTAGAAATAGCAAAGTATATTTTGCCTGGTTAGCAGGAAATTACATAATTTTGAAGTTATTAATAGTTATTAAAGTTATTTATTTTGTCTGGGTTTGTACAAAGAATTATTTCTTATCATAAGTGTTGTATTATTTCCTTCACATTAACAAGCATAATCTGTATTTTATTTCAAAAGCTGGACTGTAATAAGGAAATGCCACCTTTGGTAATGCAGTGTTTTATTTGTCTAAATGTATTGGATGGGGGTGGGGATGTAGCTCAGTGGTTTGCTGCAGTCCTCCTTGCCTAGCATTATGCCCAAGCCCCTGGGTTCATCCCCTAGCACCACTGAAAGATTAGCTGGGCGTCGTGGCTTATGACTGTAATCTCAGTGATTGGGAGGCTGAGGCTGGAGGAGTACCTTGAGTGTGAGGCCAGCCCGGGCTACATAATAAATTCAGGACCAGACCAGCCTAGACCACAGAGAAAGACCCTGTCTCAAAAACAAAACAAAACAAAACAAAAAAAACCAAAAAACATTATATATGATAGAGTTGTTTTTCAGTTTTCTTTGTCTAGATATATTGGCTGTTTCCAACATACTCATTTTTTTTTTGATCAAGGTCACTTCATAGTGTGGAATCACAGACTCACCTGGATAGAAAAACTGTAACGTAAACCTAGATATTTTATGGTAGAGTGAACTCTGAGATTTTAAATGAAAGGAGAGAGGTAAAATATTTTGTTAAAATATTATTTTAAACTGTATGTTTGTTCTTCCCACTTTGCAAATCATCCCACCACTGACAGAAACACATGTGTCTGGGAAGAAGATGAAAGATCAAGCTATTTACTGATTTTTATTTTTACCCAGACTAGACAAGTCTTTAGCTTGTACCTGCAATATATATGAAAAGTAGGTAGAGAACGTTCTATTTAGAACTGAAAGCATCCTTTTTGAGTTTCCAGTATTTTTTCTATATCTGAAAATCTTCCTGTTCTGTTTGAATTCTTTTTGTTTGTGTGAGATAGGATCTAGCTCTGTAGCCCAGGCTGGTCCTGAACTCACTGTGTAGCCCAGGCTGGCCTTGGTTGGACTTTGGACTTGCGGCAATCCTCCTGCCTCACCTTCCTGAGTGCTGGGTTTCCAGGCATGCACCACCATGCCTGGATTATGTGGTGCTGGGGAATCAAACTCATGGCCTGATGCTTGCTAGGCAAGCACTTTTAGCCTCTGTCTTAGTTACTTTCTTGTCCCTGTGACTTAATACCTGACATTCACAACTTAAGGAGGAAAGATTTTTTGTAGCTTACAGTTTCAGAAGGGCTCAGTCCTTTTACAGGTGGGTGGCTGGAAAAATGGTGGAATTACATGGTAGGTCTGCAGCTATAGCTAGAACCGGAGTTCCTGGGGCAGAGATCCTTACAGCATGGTGAAGCAGAGAGAGACTAGGAGGAAGGGTCGAACAGCACATGCCTCCCCTCCAGGTTAAGCTCAAGAACCCATCCCTTCCAGCCAGGCCCCACCTCCTTACCCTACACAGTATCCATGTGAACATGAGGCTTTTGGGGGACACTCCAGATCCGAACCTCTACAGCCTCTGTGCCATTCCTCCAGCACCTCCCTGGTCCTGAACACATTATGTAGTCCAGGTTGGCCTTGAACTCACTGAAGTCCTTCTGCCTCAGCCTCCTAAGTTCTGGGCTTAAAGTGTGAGCCACTACACCCAGCTGTTTGAATTCTTGCCATTAATTATAAGTTGGTGTTGCTCATACTGCTATGAATGAGGATCCCCAGTAGAGGGCAGTCAAGACTAATAGGTTGTGTAGTTTCTTCAGTCTTAGGTTTGTGTGAGGTTTTTTTTTTTTTTTTTTTTTGATAGTACTGGCGATTGAATCCAAAGCCACATTCCTTCCATATTTCCAGTCTTTTTTGTTTTTTATTTTGAGATAATC
This sequence comes from Ctenodactylus gundi, assembly GCA_004027205.1. Classification (NCBI taxonomy): domain Eukaryota; kingdom Metazoa; phylum Chordata; class Mammalia; order Rodentia; family Ctenodactylidae; genus Ctenodactylus; species Ctenodactylus gundi. The sequence continues at coordinate 41,275 of PVKB01005413.1, forward strand.
TCACTAAGGTGCTGTGGCTAAGCTCCAGTTTGCAATCTTGCCTCAACATTTCATAGTGCTGGATTACAGGCATCTGATGCCATCCATGCCTGACATTAGGTTTTTGTTTTAACAGGAGTGGTTTCCTCTTTTCTGACTAAAAAAGTAGTTCAGGGCTTGGGGCATAGCCCAGTGGTTAGCATGCTTGCCTAGCAAGCTCAAGACCCTGAGTTCAGTTCCCCCACATCACATAACCTCACAAGTGCTGGGATTATAGGCATGCGCCACCACAGATAGTTAATGTGGTGCTAGGGAGTTGAACTCAGGACCTTGTGCTTGCTAGGCAAGTGCTCTAACCACTGTGCCACTCGTCCAGACCCTTATATATACATTTAAGAGTGTGTGTGTGTGTGTGTGTGTGTGTGTGTGTACACGTGTGTGTACACATATGTATTTATTTTTCCCCAGACAGTGACAATAAACTAAGTACACTGTTAGGCAATTTCAGTTTTTTTCATTTTTGAGTCAGGGTCTCATTCTGTAATCCAGACTGGTTCTGAATTCACTCTGTAGCCCAGACTGGCCTCGAATTCATGGCAATCCTCCTGCCTCAGCCTCCAGAGTACTAGAATTCGTGCCACCAATCCTGGCTTAATTTTTTTTTACTTAGTCATGTAACTGGGTATTTTTTGCTCCATGTTAGTACTTTCTTTTGTGTGCACCAGTGTGTGTGTGTGTGTGTGTGTGTGTGTGTGTGTGTGTGGTGTAAGGGATGAACCCAGGGTTGTCACACTCAGCCACATTCAAAACTTTTCTGATTTCTTGTTTTACTTATTTATTTTTGTCTGTCTGTTTGCAGTACTGGGGAATTAACCCAAGGCCATGGCACTGGGCTACATCCACAACCCTTTTTGTTTTTTATTTTGAGTCCAGATTTAACTAAATTGCCTAGGCTGGGTACAGTTCTCCTGCCCCAACCATTCAGTGAAGTGCATCAAAAGCAGAAGGTTAAATATCGAGTGGTTTCTCTAATATGAGAAACCCAGATCACAGTCATTGCATAGAAATAATTGAGGGGAATAAAGGGAACTTGTCTGGAGGAGGAGGGAGCGGGAGGGTCAAAAAGCAAGGGAGAAAGGATTTGTAATTTGTCACGATATGTATATGTACCAAATACTCAAGGTCAATGTAAACATTATGTATTGCATATATACATGTCAATAAAATGGGGAAAAATAAATACTCAAAAATGTTCATTGCCTCTACAGATATTGCTGCTTTTATTTTGGTTGTTTTCTATGAGCTTATATAAAAGCTTGAATTTTATTTATTTAGGTGGTGGTACTAGGGATTAAGCCCAGGGCCTTCATACTGGGCTGCTTTATCCACAGATCATTTTAATTTTTGATTTTTGAGACACTAAATTGCCTAGTCTGGGCTTATACTTGTAGTTCTCCTGTCTCAGGCTCCTTGAGTGCTGGTATTAGACTCATGCCACTGAGCTTGGCTTGCTTGTTTTGAAATAGGGTCTCATTGCATAGTGAAGGCCAGCTTTGAATGTTGTAGTGAGCTAAGGCTGGCCTCAAACTTATGATCCTCCTTGCCTTAGCCTCTCTTAAACTTGAATTTTGGCCTGGAGGAATAGCTCAGTAGTTAGAGCACTCACCTAGCAAGCACAAGTCTCTGAGTTCAATTCTCCAGCACCACATAAACTGGGCATGTTGGTGCATACCTGTAATCCCCGCACTTGGGAGGCTGAGGCAGGAGGATCACTGTGAGTTTGAGGCTAGTCTGGACTCCTTAGTGAATTCAGGAGGAGCCTAAGCTACCTAGCGAAACTGTGTCTCAAAAAAAAAAAAAAGAAAACCCAAGCAGACAAACTTGATTTTTGTTTATTTATTTGTTTGTTTGAGACAGGGTCTTGCTCTGGAGTCCAGTCCAGTCTGTTCCAGACCTCACTTATGTAGCACAGGCTGGGCTAGAGTTCACAGCAGTCCTCCTGCCTCAGCCTGCCGAGTACTGGGATTATAGGCATACATGCCACCTCACCCAGTTTATATAGTTTTGGGAAATTGAACCTAGGGCCTTTTGCTTGCTAGATAAGCACTTTCACCACTGTACTATGCCCTTAGACCTTAAACTTGAATTTTTTTTTTTTTTGAGACAGGGTCTCACTGTATAGTCCAGATTGGTCCTAAACTCACTGTGTAGCCCAGGCTAGCTTTGAATTAATGGCAGTCGTCCTGCCTCAGCCTCCAGAGTGCTATGATTTCAGGGGTATGTCACTATGCCCAGCTTCTGTGGTGCTGGGGAGTTGAACTCAGGGCCTTGAACTTGCTAGGCAAGTGTTGTAACCACATTACTATTCCTCCAGCCCCAAAACTTGAATTTTGAAAGTGAAAAATTTCAGAGACTAGAGGAATAGCACAGTGGTTACAGCACTTGCCCCACAAGCCCAAAGCCTTGAGTTTTGATTCCTCAGCACCTTGTAAGCCGGGCATGGTGGCTCAAGCCTGTAAACTCAGCATTAGGGAGGGTGAGGCAGGAGGATTGCCGTGAGTTAAGTGCCAGCCTGGGCTACATCGTGAGTTCAGGACTAGCCTGGACTGCAGAGAAAGACCCTGTCTCCAAAAAAAAAAAAAAAAAAAAAAAAAAAAACCCAAAAAATAAAACAAAAAAGTGAAAATTTTCCAGTACTCCCAATTAGAAGTTTTTACTCTCTAGATCTTTATATATTACTTGATATATTTTATTCTTTCCTTTTGATAACTTTTTATTACTTACTGAACGTTTTGTGGCCAATAAAACATGTCATGTTTATAGTCACGTTTCAGATAACTTTTATGGGCAAATTTTTACAAATTATGAGAAATTTTTTCATTACATGAATGTTTTTCTTTAACAGTATTCAGAATACTAAAATTATAGGACTTGGACATTTTGGGTCAGACTCAAATTTCTTTTTATTTATTTATTTTTTATTTATTTATTTTTGAGACAGGGTCTCGCTTTGCAGCCCAGACTGGTCCTTAACTCAGTATAGAGCCCAGGCTGGCCTTGGACTCACTGCAATCCTCCTGTCTCAGCTTCCAAGCTGCTGAGATTACAGGCATGTGCCACCATGCCCAGCTTACATGGTGCTGGGGAATTGAACTCAGGTACTTAGCACTTGACGTAGCACTTGCTAGGCAAGCGCTTTAATCGCTGAGCCATTCCTCCAGTCCATTTATTTATTTTTTGAGAAAAGGTTTTGCTCTGTAGTCTGGACTATTACTGAACATGAACTCACTGTGTAGTCTAGGCTGGGCTCAAAATTGTGGCAATCCTATTGCCTCAGCCTCCTAAGTACTGGGATTATAGGCGTGCACTAGTATGTCGGGCTAACCTGTGTGTGGTGCTGGGGAATTGAACCCCAGGGCCATGTGTGTGCTAGGCAAACACTGGACTGTCCATCCCATTCTTGAACAGCTGTATCTCACTGACTATTCCCTAGAGCCACCACTACCTTACTTTGATCATGAGGTCTCAGATCAGTTATTTACCACAGCTCTATGCACTAGAAGCACTGAGATAATACTCTGATGCCTGTTTTACTCATATTTCTTACATTTCCTCTTACAGGTAATTTTAACAAATCAGATGACAACAAGGATTGATAAAAATCAGGCTTTACTGGTTCCCGCACTAGGTGGGTAAATTAATACATTAAACATTTTTAATTTAACACATTTTTTCCTATCTTTTCATTTGATGATTGCTGACTAAAGTCCATGTAGACGCAAACTGTTTGTCTTATTTTCTGATATATTTTACCACTAACTGCAATGCCCTGAGATTCTGACTGCTCTTTTGACTTATGTAACCAACATTTATTTTCTAATATTTAGTAGTTATTATATCAGGTGACTGAGATATAAATATTCAAAAGACAACTCATCAAAACCTAACAGTTGGAGCTAGAAGTATAACACAGTCCAAGAGTGCTTGCCTAGTGTGTGTATAGCCCTAGATTCAATCCCAAGCACCACAAAAGCAAAGACAGCGGTACATGCCTGTAACTCTAGCATGCTGGGGGGCAGGAAGATAGTAAAGTAGTTGGAGCACTTGGCAAGGCCCTGAGTTTGATTCCCCAGCACCACGTGCATGCCTAAAATCCTAGAATTTGGGTGTCTGAAGTAGGAAGATTGCTGTGAGTTCAAGGCCAGTCTGGGCTATATAGTGAATCCAGGACCAACCTGAACTACAGAGGAAGACCGTCTCCAAACAAACAAACAAACAAACAAACAAACAAACAAACAAATTTCTAGTACTCTGGGAAGCTAAAGCAGGAGGATTTCAAGTTGAAGCCCAGCCTGGGCAACTTAGTAACTTGGGGGAAAAAAATGCTGGTGTATATAGCTCAGTGTGAAGGCCATAGATTCAATACTCAGTACTACAGTACACAAAAGTAAAAAAGTTATAACCTCATTGTCTTGGCCAGAAAGAAAGATAAATTCACTTATATACAAATCATAAAGTCATAGTATAGTGTAGTACAGTTTATAGCCTTATGACTGTTTATAACCTCAGTCATGATTTTGTTAGACCACAGTGCTTAAAGATTTATTTCTATTAAATCTATAAGAAAATTTATAAGAATATTCTTTCTTTTTTTGAGACAGGGTCTCACTGAGTAGACCAGGCTGGCCTTGGACTCAGGACAGTCCACCTGCCTCAGCCTCCCAAGTGCTGGGATTACCGGTGTGTGCCACCATGCCAAGCTTTATGTGGTGCTGGGGAATTGAACTCAGAGCCTTGAGCTTGCAAGGCAGGCACTTTAACTGCTGTGCCATTCCTCTAGCCCCTGTAAGAATATTCTGTTTGCAAGTCATGTTGATGTGTACCTGTAGTTCCAGGTCCTCAAGAGGCTGAGGTAGGAGGATCACTTGAGGCTAGTATGAGCAGTATATTGGGATTATGTGTATAAAATTATTTTGGTAGAATTTTTAATTTTTCTAATGAAGCTCAGAAATAAGTTTTTAGGACCAATAATATGGAAGATTGAAAAATACATTGACTGAAAACATTTTCCCAAAAGTAAATAGAGAATAATGAGTGATTTACATTATTTCCCAAGGTAGGCAAAACTCATTTTTAATATAGAATTTTACTCATCTGCCCAGTTTTTAAGATTATGTGCATTTGTCTGTGTAGGCATATGTAGTTTGAGGCAGATACGTGTGTTGCAAAGGCTGGATGATCCTCTGGCTTTAGCGTTTCAGGTAGGTGGGAGGATTGCAAACATGCACCCCTGGGCCTGACTCTAGGTATATTCTTATTTTCTTTTTTGAGATAGGATCTTGCTTTGTACTCCAGGCTGGTCCTGAACTCACTATGAAGCTCAGGCTGGCCTTGAACTCACAGCAGTATTCCTGCTTCAGCCTCCCAAATATTGGAATTACAGGTGTGTGCCACCATGCCCTGCTTCACGTGCTGCTAGGGAATCAAACACAGGCCCTTGAGCTTGCTAGACAAGTGCTTTAACCTCTGTGCTATTCCTCTAGCCCCATCCAGGTATATTCTTGTTATGTTGAATTTAGTGAAAAAAAGACTGTATTTGGTTGGTCAGAGGCATTCTATGAAATTTATAACTTAGTAAGGGAATATACTGTTGTTATTTTTTCTTTCAGGAGAGAGTTGGGGTCATGCTGCTACAATACGGGTAATTTTTCATTGGGACCAAACGCAAAGGTCAGTATAGAAGCAAGTTAGTAATTCTAAATACTAGGTTGATTACACTGAATCCTTATTCGTTTCTTGGAGCTATTCCCGTAGACAAAAATTTTGTGACATGAACTAGTGCTTTTTTTTGCTTGGTCATTAACTTAGCGCAAACTGAAACATGTTGTTACACTGTATGTTTTGCCACATAGGGAATTCTTTGGAATATTTAAATGATAGGGTAAGTATACCTGAAACAGGTAGGTGGCTAAAGAATAACACCCTGTACAGTTCCTTGAAATCATTCATTAGCTTGCAGAAGGAGGTTGCACTTTGTTCCTAAAAGGGATTGAAAGAAAAATAAAATCAGGACAGGGGAAAACTTTTTGAGGTTGGTTTAAGGACTAATTTATGTGGAAAATAGGATGGTTTCTCTTAGTTGTTTAATGTAGTTCTTACATGAAATGGCTTGTGTTAGTTTTTTCTTTTGTATTTTGCTATCTTGCTTTTATTAGCCAGTTACTTACCTGTTTTCACAAGCATTCTTTAAAATAAAATCATGACAGCATGAAACCTTTGTGTTTGTTTTTAAAGCTGTTGAGCCAGTGAAAGAAAAAGGTTTCCTTTTCTTTAAAATAGGCCATTGAAAGCTATGAAGTCTTTTGGTGTGTACTTCAAAAAATGTCAGATTTATGCTAGGCTTTCTACTTTTTGACTGGCATAACCTAGAGAAAAATGGTATGGAAATGCTCTAATAATAAGAGAAGAATCAGGCAGTGTACAGGCACAGGCGGAATGAATGTATACCACCTTCATGCATATTGAGCCTGGTCAGTGACACTTTTTTTTGTCTTCATTTGTTTATTCTACAAACTAAAAACAAAAAACAAGATAAAAAAGGTATGCATGCCTTATAATTTAGATTTTACTGATCTTACATTTGTAGCAGAACTGTCGGTATTTCTCCATATGTGTTTTGCAGTTTTATGCAATTTGTGTCTCCTTTGAAGATGATATTTAGAGCCATTAGAGGTGGTGCATTTCTATAAACCTGGCACTTTAGGAGGCTGAGGTAAGATTGCAAATTTGAGCCCAGCCTGAGCTATATTTCTGTCCCTTTTTTGATTTGTTTTGAGACTAAATTGCCGGGCTGTCTTCAAACTTTTGTTCTCCTGCCACTGCCTCCTGAATAGCTGAGATTACAGACATACTTGTTTTTTGGTTAGTAGGTTGGTTTTTCAGAAATTGTCTTACTATGTAGTCCAGGCTGGTCTTGAGGTCACTTCTGTGTAGCCCAGGCTGAACTCAAATTCTCGATGCTCCTGCCTCAGCCTCCAGAGTGCTAGGATTACAAGTGTGTGTCATCACACCTGGCCCAGGGCCTTATGCTTGCTTAGCAAGCACTCTACCCCCAGCCCCAGATTTTACCTATGTTTCATATAAACCTTATGTACATAGCCTAAAAGTAATTTTATAGAAGTTTTTAATAATTTTTTGCATGAAACAAAATTTCCTGGTATGGAATTTTTCATATGGCATCATGTCAGTGCTTTAAAAGTTTTGCATTTTATTGAATATTATTATTATTATTATTGCGACAGGGTCTCATTCTGCAGCCCAGGCTGGTCCTGAACTCCCTATGTAGCCCAGGCTGCCCTTGAACTCCTGACTGCCTCAGCCTTCCAACTGCCGGGATTACAAGTATGTGCCACAATGCCTGGCTTATGTGGTGCTGGGGAATCAAAATCAGGGCATTGTGCTTGCTAGGCAAGCGTATTAACTGCTGATCTACCTCTCCATCCCTGACTGTCCTTTATTATGCAGGCTGCTTTATCTATGTATGCATTATTTCATTTAATTTTTAACTATGAGGCAATATTATCCATATTTTATGGCTGACTCTAAAATAGAATCTGTTACTTTTTTCCTATAGTAGCTGTTTCTAGAAGGTAATTATAGTATCGCATTGATTGCCAGCAAATCTGAATGTATAGTCATTATCTTATTTAGGTAAAATGCTTTTTCTTGAGACTCTTTGCCTAGCTTGTGGATATATAATAGGGTTTTGTTTTATTTTGTTCAGTGCAGTGCCAGAGATTGAACCTAAGACCCGACAGTGTGTCAGGCAAAGCACTTTACTAATGAGCTAAAACCTTGGACCTTCTTATGTGTGTGTTCTTAATCTTTGTTTTGAGACACAGTCTTGCTAAATTGCCCATGCTGTCCTCAAACTTCAGATCTTTCTGCCTCAGCCCACCTCCCTGTATCTGGGATTATAGTCCTGCACCACATACCCAGCTTAAAATAGTTTTGTTCTTCATTGTTTGAAACCATATGTCTTTAAATTATTGAATTTGCATGAAACCTTTGCCAGGCAGGGTGAATTAAGTTTTTACTGTTGTGAGTTGTATTGGGTGTACTGGGGACAAGAACCAGTGCTTTGTGTATCATACTCATATATTCTGCCTCTGAACTACACCAGCCCCAAAGTTGCATGAAATCTTTATGCTTTAACATTTAGTTAATCTTCAAAAGATGAAAGGAGATACTTATATTGGCGGATAATCATTATAAAATGAGCACTTTTTATTTAAGGTATTTAAGCAGAAAAACTGAAGACTAGAGAAATAGCAAAGCAGTTAGAGCTCTTCTTGCCTAGCAAGTGCAAGGACTTCATTTCAGTTTCCCAGCATTGCATAAGCTGGGCATGATGGCACATGCCTGTAATCCCAACACTGAGGAGGCTGAGGAAGGAGGATTAATGTAAGTGAAGGGCCAGCCTGGGCTACGATTTCAGGACCAGCTTGGACTACAGAGTGACACCCTGTCTCAGAGAGAGAGAGAGACAGGAGAAAAAAAACCCAAATTGAAACCCTTGAATTGCCAAGTTTATATTGGGATGTGAATTTATGCCCCAGCCTGCATCTTTCACCGGTAATATCTAATTTTTAACCTTTGACTAATGATGAAGTAATATTCCAACAGTTCTTAAGTACTTTTGTCTGTGTCCTTATATTACGTGGGTTTTCCTCTTATTTGCATATTCATGAAAATATGAGGCCAAGATTGTTCAGAATTACACTACTCCTTGCCAAGAAGATCTGCTGTTAGAGTGGAGTAATACATCAACGCCTCCACACAGTGTCTCATATGTGCTTAGCTTTAGAGCACAAATTGTGCTTCTGTCTTATTTCTTCCTGACCCAAACTATGTAGTTCGGCCATATGTTAAGCTTCATCTTAGCTGGGGCCTTGTGCCAAGTGATTCTTTGCTTTAGTTTCTTGTTTAAAAGGCTTTCTTGAGAAGTAGACATGACATATAAAAATATATTTATTACCTAGAAATTTGAGGAAGATTTTCAATCTGTAAACCTAACGCTCTTCAACTTTTTCTTTACTAAATGTATAGGTACTTCTTAAAAAGCTTTTTGCTTACTGGTAGTCTAGGCCTGTAATCCCAGAACTTTGGGAGGCTAAGGCAGGAAGATTCCAAGTTTAGGCCCAGCCTGGCCAATTTAGAAAGACCCCGTCCTATAAAAAAAAAAATTACTTTTGCTGTTAATATAAAGAAGTGTATATGAGCCACATGTAGTGGAACATACCTATTATCCAAGTGCTCTGGGAGGCTGAGTTAGGAGGATCAGAAGTTTCAGCCCAGAGTGGGTAATTTAGTAACACTCAACAGTTAAAGCTCTTGCCTAGCAAGCGCTAAGTACCTGAGTTCAGTTCCCCATCATCACATAAGCTGGGCATAGTGATGCATGAATCACAGCACTTGGGAGGCTGAGGCAGGGGGATTGCTATGAGTTGGAGGCTAGCCTGGCCTACATAGTGCATTCAGAACCAACCTGGACTACAGAGTGAGACTGTATCAAAAAAAAGTAACAATCAGCTTAAGAAATTGGTGTATTTACATATCAAATCTTGCTCATTATTAGTTCCCTTCCCCTTTCCCACTCCCACCCCCTACATCTTCTTCTCCGCAGTCTATGTACCTGTTTATGTACCTATTTTCTTTCATCTCTCTTCTCTCTTGTTTTTTTTTTTGTTTGTTTGTTTGTTTGTTTTTTTGAGACAGGTTCTCTGTAGTCCAGGCTGGTCCTGAACTCACTATGTAGCCCAGACTAGCACAATCCTCTCTTTTTGAGACAGGGTCCCACTCTAGCCCAGGCTGGTCCTGTACTCACTATGTAGCCCAGGATAGCCTTGGACTCAAAGGCAATCTTCCTGCCTTAGCCTCCCAAGTGCAGGGGTTACAAGCATGCATCACCATGACAGGGTCTTGCTCTGTAGTCCAGGCTGGCCTTGCATACACGGCAATCCTATTGCCTCAGCCTCCTGAGTGCTGGGGTTACAGGCTTGTGCCACACACCTGGCTTACTCGGTGCTGTGGAATCAAATGCAGGGCCTTGCCCTTACTAGGCAATCACTCTAACCATTGAGCTGCTCCCCCAGCTCTAGTTTGATTTTCTCATATTAGAGAAACCATGTAATATTTAACCTTTGTGTGTGATTCATTTTGCTTGATAATGGTATCAAGGTGCATTCATTTTTCCACAGATGGCTCAAGTTTATCTTTCCCTGTGGCAAACTAGTACTCCACTGTGTAAATATACTGCATCTTTTTATATTCTTCTGGTGATGGCCATACTGGTTCCTTCCAAGATTTAGCTGGTAAAAGTTGTGCTGCTACAAGCATGTGTGACCATGCATCACTGTTGTATGACTTTAACTCTTTTGGGAAGATACCCAGAGGATATAACTGTCAAATGGAATATTTATTTTCAGTTTCTTTGGGGGATGAGACTTTTTTTTTTTTCCCTGTTCTGTTTGGGTACTGGAGATTGAACTCAGGGCTTTGAGCATGCCAGGCAAATGTTCTACCACTGAGCTACAACTTTAGCCCTCTATTTTCAGTTTTTTGAAGGATCTCCATACTGCTTTCCATAATAGTCTTACCAATTTACAGTCTCACCAGCCATGTAGAAGGTTCCTTTTTTTCACAGTATTGCCAGCATTTGTTGGTTTTGGAATTCTTGATACTGGCCAATGTTACTGGAGTTAAGTGGAACCTCAGGGGTTTTTGTTTGTTTGTTTGTTTAATTTGGTGTTTATTTATTATTTACTTTGAGACAGGGTCTTGCTCTGTAGTCCACATTAGTCCTCCCTATGTAGCACTCACAGCAGTCCTCCTGCCTAAGCCTCCTAAGTGCTGGGATCGCAAGCATGCATCATCACACACAGTTTATGTGGTGCGGGGGATTGAGTTTGGGGCCTTGAACTTGCTAGGCATGCACTTTAACCGCTGAACCTCAGTCCCTCTCTCAGTCCCCCTTTTTCTTTTCTGTTCTTTTTTTTTTTTAAGATAGGGTCTTAGTTTTCTCAGTTTTGTTTTGACTTGCATTTCTCCGATGATTAAAGATCCTGGACATTTATTCATATTTATTAGCCATTTGGCTTCTTCTGAGAACTGTGTTCATTTCAGTTACTCATTTTTTGATTGGGTCTTTTATTTTGGGGATCTAATTATTTTCAGTTCTTTGTATATTCTAGATAATAGCCTGTCAGAGGAGTAGCTAGAAAAAAAAATTGTCTTGTTTTATTGGCTCTTTCTTCACTCCATTGTCTCCTTTGTTGTGCAGAAGCTTTTTGATTTGATATAATCCTATTTGTTAATTCTTGGTGTTCTCTCATGTGTTAGATATTTTATTGAGAATGTCCTTGCCTGTCTATACCTTCAAGGGTTTTGCCTATTTTACTTCCCAGCAGGTTCAGTGTTTCCATTTTAGTATCTATGTCTTTGATTCATTTCATTTGATTTTGGTAGTTGGTGAAAGATGTGGGTGTAATTTCATTCTTCTGCCTGGTGGCTAGCCAGTTTTCTCAGCACCTTTTTTTTTTTTTTTTTTGAGACGGGATCTCACTCTAGCCCAGGCTGGTCCTGAACTCACTGTGTAGTCCAGGCTGACCTTGGACTCAGGACAATCTGCCTGCCTCAGCCTCCCGAGTGCTGGAATTATAGGCATGTGCCACCATGCCCAGCTTTATGTGGTGCCAGGGAATTGAGCTCAGGGTCTTGTGCTTGCAAGGCAAGCACTTTTACTGCTGTGCCATTCCTGCCGCCCCCAGCATCATTGGTTAAAGAGGCTATCTTTTCTCCAACATATGTTTTGACCCCTTTGTTGAAGATCAGGTGACAGAAGGTGCCTGGGGTTGTCTCTTTCAATTGTGATTTTTATTGCTCTTTGCTTTGTAAGGTAACTGATACTCAGTATTGTAATGCCTCCTGCTTTTGTTAGTCACTCAAGATTGTTCTGTCTATTCTGGGTCTCTTCTAATTCCATAAAAATTTTAGGATTGTTTTTCTAGATCTGTGAAAAATGACATTGGTATTTTCATTGGAATTGCACTGAATCTATGTGTCAGTGTTAGTAGTATGGCCATTTTGGCAATATTGGTTCTGCCTATCCAGAAACAGACAGAGGATATCTTTCCATTTTCTGATATTATTTTCAGTTGCTTTCTTTCACAGTACTGTAGTTTTCATTATAGAAACCCTTTACTTCTATAGTTAGGTTGATCTCTAGGTATTTTAATTTTCTTTTAAGGATACTATGTCAGGGATTGTTTTGCTGATCTCTTTTCTGTGTCTTCATTGGTGCTGTATAGTGATGCTATTTTTGTGTATTGATTTTATACTGTATAATTTGGTATAATTTGGATGAATTATTTATTTATTATATATTCATTTAGAGACAGGATCTCTCTCTGCAGTCCAAACTAGTCTTGAACTCACTATGTTAACAAGCCTAGGCTGTCCTCTGCAATCCTCCTGCCTCAGCCTTCAACGTGCTAAATTATAGGCTTGTGTCACCCTGCTCAGCTTACAGGGTGTCAACTTAGGGCTTTATGCTTGCCAAACAAGCGCTGTAACCACTATGGTATTCCTCCATTCCCTCATTCATTCACACATTCATTCACTCATTTAGACAGATCTTACTCTGTAGTTCAGGGTGGTGACTTCACTATTTTCACAGTTTTACTATTTCTCTGATAACACATAGAAATATAGAAAAACTGCAGAAAGACTGGGAAATATATGTAAACTACTTTCACCTTGTAATGACATCTATTAACATTTTATATTGATGTCTCCTGATATTTTGTCTATATAGGTATATACATATCTGTTAATGTGAGATCATACAGGATAACTTTTTCCTTTTTTGTAAAGATACGGTCTTGCTACATAGGCCATGCTGGCTTTTTTTTTTTTTTTTTTTTTTTGATACAGGGTCTTCTTGCTCTGTAGCCTCGATTACTCCTGAACTTAGTATGCAGTCCACTTTGGACTCATGACAATCCTCCTGCCTCAGTCTCCCAAGTGCTGGGATTATAGATGTGCACCACCACACTTGGCTTATGTGGAGCTGGGAAATAGAACGTAGATTCTTGACCTTGCTAGATAAAGCGTTTTAACTACTCAGCTATTCCTCCATCCCTAGCCTTTATTTCATATGTTACTAATACTTTCCTATTTTAATAAATTAAAAAAAAAATTTTTTTGAGACAGGGTCTCACTCTATAGTTCAGGGTGGTCATGAACTCCCTATGTAGCCCAGGTTAGCCTCCATCTCTTGGCAGTCCTCCTGCCCCAGCCACCGTGCCTGACTAATCTTTATGTAGTGCTGGGGAGTCAAACCCAGGTCCTTTCACAAGCTACACATGTGCTTTAACAACTAAGCTATGCCTCTAACCCCTTTATTAAATATTTTCTTCCACTTTTTTTTTTAGCACAAGTCATATCAAACTTTATTTGAAGCTAGCCATGGTTGTGCATCCCTGTAATCCCAACACTTAGGTGTCTGAGGCAGGAAAATGTTTATTTTTGAGGCCAGCCTAGGCTTCATAGTGAGTTCAAGGCCAGCCTGGGCTATATAGGAGACCATGCTGTGGTCTTAGGGAGGTGGAGGCAGGAGGATCACAAGTTGAAGCCTAGCCTGGGCAACTTAGTTATTTAGTAATACCCTGATCAAAAATAAATAAATAAATCAGAAAAACAAAAAGCAGCTTTATTTGAATTAGTCATTGGATTTATTGTTTTAAATTTTTACTTACATAAATAACTCTGCAGCATATAACTATTTTTGAGAAGAGGTTTTTGTTTTAAGAGATTGAATTTCACTTTGTTGCCTAGGTCTCAAACACCTGGGCTTAGTAATCTTCCTACCATAGCCTCTGTAGTAGCTGAGGATATAGGAATGCCCAGTGATAGCAATACTTTTTACATCTTTCCATTCTGTGACTGTAAGAACAAACTAATGGAATTATTTTTAACAATTATAAGTTGAAATTATGAAAACACTCATGTGAATAAATTAAAATTATATTTGTGTGTGTGTGTGTTTTTTTTTTCTCCAAGTAGGGTGGCAACGTTGTTCAAATCCCCAAGCCAGAAGGAATCCACAGTACCATTTGAAATCACAGTCAGTATTGTTTGGTTAGGGTGGGATTTTGGGTGTGGTGGGCAGTAATTATCTGAAGAGATTATTTACAAATTGCTTCTGCTAACTTGTGTGGGCTGCATATGTATTTAAGGCCCGCTTTTAGTAGTTAGTATATCTTCCAAATAGTATGTACAGAATATTGTAGTAACTGAAATTTATTCTTAAGAACAAAGGAAATATTTATTTAGGGATACCATGACATATGTAATGTTAGGCTATTAAGGGTTTTTTCTTTTTTAAAGGTGGGGAACAGGGTCTTGCCCTTTAGTCCAAGCTGGTCCTAAACACACTATGTAGCTCGGACTGGTCTTGAACTGTATAGTCCTCCTGCTTCAGCCTTCTGAGTGCTGGGATTATAGGCATGTGCCAACATGCCCAGTTTATGTGATGCTGGGAAATGAACTCAAGGCCTGGCGCTTGCCACTGCTATACTATTTCTCTAGCTCTAAGGATTTTTTTTCTCGGTGGCAATACCAGGGATCAAACCTTTGTACTGACCTACATACTCACTTCTTTTTGATTTTTTATTTTGAGACTGACTCTTGCTAAGTTGCTTAGGTTGGATTTGATCCTTTGATCCTTCTACCTCAGCCTCCTGAGCTGCTGGGATTATAAGTAGATACTGCTATGCCTGGTGGCTAAAAATTTTCAGAGTGAAAGTTGATGGAGATTATTAGGAAAGCAAAAATACAAATATTATTCAGTTTGCCCTGTAGATAATTACAGATATATTATAACCAAATATAGCACAATTCAAAATGTTGATTTTCATGTTAATTTACATTGTAGAACACACATTTTTTGGCTGAAATATGCATATTTTTAAGTGTTTCTCCAAATATGTCTTGGCGTTTCATTTTTATAAGAACAGAAAAAAACAGAAGTTGAGATTCTGCAATTGAATGATCGTCTTAAGTTTTGCACTGTCTAGGTGCATTGAAATAGCCTCGTTGTGGGGCTGGAGGAATAGCTCAGTGATTAAAGCACTTGCTTAGCACTCAAAGCTGGGTGTAGTGGCACATGCCTGTAATCCCTACACTCTGGAGGCTGAGGCAGGACAATTCCTTTAAGTCAAGACTAAGTAAGTACCCGAGTTCATTCTCCAGCACCATATAAACTGGGTGTGGCGGCCCACACCTGTAATCTCATCACTCAGGAGGCTGAGACAGGATTGCTGTGAGTTCAGGGCCAACCTGGGCTCCATCCTGAGTTCAGGACCAGTCTGGGCTACAAAGCAAGACCCTGTTTCAAAAAAAAAAAAAAAAAAAAAAAGAGCCTAGTTGTAAACTTTAGTGGAGTATTGAAACAAATGTGAAAAATTTGCAAAAGTACTTAAGAATTGGTACAGATACTTTCTCCTGTTTCTAAAGAGCTGCTATAAAGTTTTTAGGATTTTTGGAAAACTTTTATTTGTAGATTCTTTTTTTCATTGGAGGGGTAAGGGAGAACAGGGTCTTGCTCTGGAGTTCCGGGTGGTCCTGAAGTCACTTTGTATCCCAGGCTAGCTTCCAACTCATGACAGTCCTCCTGCCTCAGCTTCCTGGATTTTGAGATTATACCCATGTACCACCATGCCTGGCTAATTTTTATATGGTGATGAAGAATCAAATCTGGGGCCCTGTGCTTTCACTAATTAAGTGCTCTAACCACTAAGATACTTTGTTTTATTATATCTTGAGCCTCATCACTGAACATGGCACTTTCCATCCTATTGAACACTTTATAATGCATTGATATTTCTATTCTAAAGATATTCTTATAATGCATTGTTATTTCTGTGTGTGTTAGTGTGTGTGTGTGTGTGTGTGTGTGTGTGTGTATATATATATATATATATATATATATGTATTTATATATATAAACCAGTAGTGGTGTAAACCTATAATCCCAGCATTCTGAGAGACTGAGGTAGGAGAATCACCAATTACAGCTCAGTGTAAGCGATTTAGTGATTTGGCAGGAATCTCTCTCAAAAAAAATATATGTTTATTTGAACGAGGTCATGCTCTATAATCCGGGCTGGTCCTGAACTGACTGTGTAGCCCGGACTGCCCTCAGACACACAGCAATCCTTCTGACAAAGTCTCCCAAGTGCAGGGATTATAGGAGTGCCCCACCATGCCCTGTTTATGTAGTGCTAGGGAACTGAACCCAGGAGTGTGAGCTTACTAGGCAAGAGCTTTTAACCACTGATATTCCTCTAGCCCTCAACATGAAATATTTAAACAGGGCTTGGGGTATAACCCAGTGCGAAGGTCTGGATTCAGTGTCCAGTGTGTGTATGGGAAAGTATATATAAAATACTGTTACGTAACCTTTGCTTGGAGTTCTGTGATGCTTATTCTCTTTATTCAATGTTTGGTAAACTCTCTGTCAAGCACAAAGCAACTTTTGTACCATTTACTTTAAAATATTTGGAAGAGCCAGTTGTAATGGCACAGGCTTGTAATCTCAGCTGCTTTAGGTACTTATTTGTTGCTGGGACAAAATACCCAACATCCACAACTTCAGGAAAGAAAGATTTATTTTAGCTCACAGTCTCAAGTTTCACACAGTCCATTCATAGGTAGCCGGCAGCAGTGGAAGCACATGGCAGACGCTGGGGAGCTGCTCATGGCATTGCAGAAAGAAGCCAAGTGAGGCAGGAGCGAGTTGATATCTGGAGACTTCAGGCCGTGCCAGAGCTTTCCCAAGAAGAAGCTGTAACAGTGTTTCTTCTTCCTTCCTTAATTACTACAAGCTGCCAGTTAGGCCCTCCCACACAGGGTCTTGCCCGTCCCTCACTGGCCTGCAAGTTAACAGCACACGTCTGGAAGCTCTGCCCTAGGCGCCCTCTCTAGTCTCAATAAACTGACACTATCCCTCCAAGTCAGACTCATTATCCCCTTCCAGCCAGGCTCCACCTCCCAGCAGTACTACATTCAGATACATGAGGCTTTTGGGGGAACATTGCACATCCAAACCATGGCACCAGCACTCTGGGAGGCTGAGCCATTAGGACCACAAGTTGGAGCCTAGTGTGGGCAGCTTAGTGACTTAACAAGTCTGTCTCAAAATAAAAAAATTCACCCTTGTCACCTTGACAGGATACGTATGTGCACAAAATGCTCAACTACATTGTAAACCTTAAATTTTGCACTTATTCAAAAGGGTTGAGATATAGCTCAGTGCAAAAGCCTTGAGGTCACTCTTCCGTACCATCAGATATTTGTGTGTGTGTGTGTGTGTGTGTGTGTGTGTGTGTGTGTGTGTGTGTGTGAAGACCAATCTTTATTTTAAATATTATTAAAGTATATTTGTATATTTCTTCATCTTGCAGCCTCAGGGGTTTAGAGATGCTGTTGCCACTTCAAGTTCTGTGGAAACAGAAGGTTCACTGAATGCCCGGAAACGGTCACGAAATTTAGAGGAAGAACTGTAACCTGAAAAGTAATCTCAAAGTATACAAATATACTAATGTTATGGAATTTAATATGTATAAGTGGTAAAATCATTACCTTAAAATGTAAACACAAATCAGAATTATGTGAAGTAAATGAAAAAGTAAGGAACATGATTCTCTGAAAAGGTTTTTTCCTTGTTTTTTGTTTTGTTTTTAAAAGTTTTACAAATGGTTTTTATCATTTTTACATGGTTCTGGAAGTCGAACTCAGGGCCTTGTGTTTGCTTTCTCACTTTGTAGTCCAGGCTGGTCCTTACCTCCCTGTGTAGCCCAGACTATCCTGAAACTCATGCAGTTCCCCTGCCTTAGCCTCTTTAGTGCTAGGATTATAGGCATTTACCATCACACTCTGTTTATGTGGTACTACGGAATTGAACTCAGGGCCTTGTGCTTGCTCAGGGCCTAGTGCTCCAACTGCTGTGCTATTCCTCCAGCCTTCTGATAAAGGTTTTCCAAAGTATTATTCTAAAGTTATCTTTTGCTGGTTGGGAGCATAGCACAGTAGTTAAAGCCCTTGCCTAGCATGCATAAGTGCCTGGCTTACCTCCCCAGCATTACATAAAAATAAGCCAGGCAATAAATACATGAAAAAATGTTCAGTCTCTTTAGCCATAGAGAAATGCAAATTGTAAATTGGTACAGCCATTAGAAAAGCTGTATGGGGGCTGGATGCATGGCACAGCAGTTAATGTGTGAGGCCCTGAGTTTGATTTCCCAGCATCATACAAACCTTGGTGTGGTAGCATATGACCCTGTAATCCCAGCACTCTGGAGGCTGAAGCAGGCAGATTGTCCTGAATCCAAGGCCAGCCGGGGCTACACAAGTGAGTTCAGGACTAGCCTGGGCTACATAGTGAGACCCTGTGTCAAAAAGGAAAAAAGAAAGAAAAGCAGTATGGAGATTCCTCAAAAAACTGAAAATAGATATCCCATTTGACCCAGCTGTACCTCTTCTGGATAGCTTCCCAAAAGAGTTAAAGTTATCATACAAGAGTAATTACCCATGTTTGTAGCAGAACAACTCTTAAGAGCTAGATCTGCATGGATAAAGAAGATGTGGTATATTTATACAATGGAGTACTCCTGTGCCATAAAGAAAAATAATTCAGAGTTATTTGTAGGAAAATGGATGTACCTTGAGGCCGTTATGCTTAATGAAATGAATCAGATTAAATGCCATGTGGTTTCTCTAAAATGAGAAAACCAAAACATAAAAGAAGTAAAAGAGAGATGGAAGAAAGTAAAAAAGATAGATTTTGTGAAGAGGGAAAGAGAAAGAGAGGGTAGGTAGGAATGGCTAAGGGAGGTAAAAATGATCAAGATGCGATATGTAAATATATCAGTTTCTCACGCTGATTGTTACTAATATGTATTGCAAATACATGCTAATAAAAAAAAAGTTAGGTAGGCCTGGTGGTACATACCTGTAAATCCAGCACGTGGCAGAGACTAAGGAAGGATTTCCGTGCATTTGAGGCTAACCTGGGTTATGTAGTGAATTCAGGACCAGCAGGAGTACTATAGAGCAAGACATCGTTTCCAAAATAAATAAAAAATAAATAAATTTTTCTGTGTTTCTATTTTTAATCACATTTAATAAAAGTATTATAGGTATTATATATTCCAAGTGTAAAAAAGTAATCTCATGTGACCAATATCAATTTACAATTCAGATTGGTAAATTTCTTTGGCAGTTATCTAGAACATCCTGGAAATAGGGCATCCTATTTTGGAACCCCTTTCATTTAGCAAAAACTTATACTCTGTTCTTTCAAAATAAAACCACACTCTTTGCAGCTTTCAAAAGAACAAAAAAGATGTGAGGGTCAAGTGGATAGCTCAGTGGTTAAAGTGTTTGCCTAGCATGTACAAGGCCTTGGATTTAATTTGCTAGCACCACATAAAGGTTAGCTGGGTGTGGTGTTTCATGCCTGTAATTCCAGCACTTGTGAGGCTGAAGCAGAAGGATTCCTGAGTTGGAGGCCAGCCTGGTCTTCAGATTGAGACCCTATGTCAAATCAAACAAAAACATTCTAGGAATACAAGGGTTTTTTCATATTATTTTTTAAATGTAGTTTGATAATTATTTTTTAATTATAAGGAATACACAAGTCAGCATATCATTTCTTTCCATCTTACAGGTAGAAGACAAATTTAAATGACCAAACTGATACGTGTGGCCTTAATCTTTTCTTTATTTTTTTGAGACAGGGTCTCACTCTGTAGTCTAGGCTGGTCCCAAACTTACTATGGAGCCCACTCTGGCCTCAGACTCATAGCAATTCTCCTGCCTCAGCCTCCTGAATGCTAGTCTTTTTACTTTAATTTTTACTTATTTTAATTATTATTATTGTTGTTTATATTATTGAGATAGGGTCTCGCTCTGTACTCCAGGTTGGTCCTGAATTTACTATGTAGCCAAGGCTGGCCTCAAACTCCCATCAGTCCTGCCTCAGCCTGCCAAGTTATGGGACTACAGGTATGTACCACCATGTGTAGCTAATTTTTACATGGTGCTGGGAATCAAACCCAGAGCCTTGTGTTTGCTACACAAGTGCTTTAACCGCTGAGCTACACCCTCATCCCCAAGGTGGCCTTGAGCTCACAGCAATCCTGTCTCAGCCTTCAGATTGCTGAGATTACCGCTATGCACCACCTTGTCTGGCTAATTTTTGTGGTGCTGGGGGATCAAACCCAGTGCCTTGTGCATGCTGGGTAAGCACTCCAACTCCGGAGTTATACACTCAGCTCTAGTAACTGCAATCTTAAAATCTAAGCCATTTAATTTTTAATGTTACTTTATCATAAATATTTTTGTAGCTTATGTCATCTAGAAATTGCTTGACATATATACCCTTCAGAATGGTTAGATTGGTAATCCTATAAGTGTATATATTTGAGGCTGTCCTCACACTCTCAAATCCTCCTGCCTCATGGTGAGTGCTAAGATTACAAGTATGTACTACTATACTGGACCTAGATGTTTTTCCTTGCAGCCTTTTAAAGTTTATATCATGAGAGTTCTCAATGTTGTTATTACTGCTAATAAGGTATTTATTTTTATCATCATAAAATAATACATATTTACAATATATATTAGTCTGCTTGGGCTACCCTAATAAAATACCATAGGATGGGTGACAAGAGACTTTATATTCTTGTAGTTCTGGGGGCTGGAAGTTAGATGAGTTCTTGTAACAGTTTTATTGCTGTCTTACCAAAGGGTGACCTTTCCTCAGAAATGTCTGTGGAGGCTGCTAGTGCTATCAGTTCAGCACCCCACCCCTGTGTCCTCATTAACCTTATTATCTCCCAAAATTCCTGTCTTGAATATACGGTTAGGATTTCAACATATGAATGTTGGGGGAACACAATTTAGATAATAGCACAATAGAAAATGTAAAAATAAATTTTATATGTATACATAATTTTTAAAGTTGTCATTTTGCTTTTAAGAAATTTATATATCTTTGAAGTTTTACTTACATTTTTAGTGTTAATAAGCATATAAATTCTATTTTACTTATGTACTTTTTCTTTTTATTTGTTTACTTATCTATTTAGTTTTGAGACAGAGCCTTACTTTAGGGTCCAGGCTGGTCCTGAACTCAGTATGTAGCTCAAGTTGGCCTTGAACTCACAACAATGCTCCTGCCTCAGCCTCCTCAGCGTGGGGATTACAGGTGTGTGTGTGCTGAAAGATGAGTGTCTAATTTCATCCTGCAAGTGGCTAGCCAGTTTTCATAGCACCATTTGTTAAAGAGGCTACCTTTACTTCAGTGTATGTTTTTGGCCCGTGTGTTCAAGATCAGATGACTGAACGTACTTGAAGTTGTCTCTGCATCCTTAGTTCAGTTCCATTTACCCACCTGTTTGTTTTTGTACCACGTGGTTATTTATCACTGTTGCTTTGTAATAGAACTTAATGTCTGATATTGTGATGCTTCCTGCATTTGTTTTGTTGCTTAGGGTTGTTTGGGTATTCTTGGTCTCTTCTGGTTCTACATAAATTTTTATTTTTATATTTATTTATTTATTTTTGAGACTGTCTTGCTCTGTAGCCCAGGTTGGTCCTGAACTCACTATGTGGCCCAGGCTAACCTTGGACTCATGACAATCCTCCTGCCTCAGCCCCCTGAGTATTGGGCTTACAGGTATGTACTACCACGCCCAGCTTTATGTGGTGCTGGCAGATCAAACTTGGCCTTGTGCTTACTAGGCAAAGGTATTAACTGCAGTGCCATTCCTGCAGCCTGCCCATATACATTTTTAGATTGTTTTTTCTACCTTGGTGAAAACTGCTGTTGGTATTTTGATTGCGTTGATCTATATATCCGTTTTCGTAGGATTGTCACTTTGATAATGTTGGTTCTAGCTATTTAGAAAGAGGAGATGTCTTTCCATTTCCTATTATTCGCTTCGATTTCTTTTTTCAAAAAACTATAGTTTTCTGTGTACAGGTCTTTCACTTACTAAGTTAATTACTAGGTATTTAATTTTCTTTCTAGGCTAATGTGAATAGGATTGTTTTTCTGATTACTTTTTTTTGTGTTTTTATTGTTACTATAGAGGAATGTTACTGATTATTGTGTATTGATTTTATATCCTGCAGCGTGGCTGAATTTCTTAGTTCCAAGAGTCTTCTAGTGGAATTTTTGGTGTAAAGGATCATGTCATCTTCAAATAAAAGATAGCTTAACTTCTCCCTTTCCTATGGATATTCCTTTTATTCCATTCTCTTGCCTGATTGTTCTGACTAGCCTTTTGAGCATTATGTTGAACAGAATTGGTAAGAGTGGACACCCTTGTCTTGTTCGTGATTTGAAGGGAAGTGCTTTCAGCTTTTCCCCATTTAAGATGATGCTGGCAGTCAGGTTGTCATAAATTGTTTTCATCAACTTGAGGTAAGATCCTTCTGTACCTATTTTCATCAAGAAGGGATGTCATATTTTGTCAAAGGCTTTTTCTATCTCTATTGAGAGAGTCCTGTGATTTTGGTCCTTTTGTTTATATGGTGTATTACATTGATTTGTGTATGTTGAACCTAGTATCCACAGAATGAAGCCAACTTGGTCATGGTGTATGATCTTTATAATAATTTGTTGCACTTTGTTTGCAGGTATCTTCTTAAGGATTTTTGCATCTGTATTTATTAAGGAAATTGGACTGTAGTTTTCTTTCTTTGCTGGGTGTTTATCTGGTTTTGGGATCAATGATACTAGCTTTCAGGAAAGAATTGGGCAATGTACCCTCTCTTTCAGTTTCATGAAAGAATTTTAGAAGCATTGCCACTCTTTTCTGAATTACTGAAAATATTCTGTGGTGAACCCATCAGGACCTGGGCTTTTCTTTGTTGGTAGATCCTTTATTACTGCCTCAATTTCATACCTGGTATTCAAGATTTTATATCTTCTTGGTTCAGTTCTGGTATCTATGTATCTAAGCATTTATCCATTTCTTCTTGGCTCTCAAATTTTATTGGAATATAAGTTTTCAAAAACAGTTTCTTACAATCCTCTGGATTTCAATGGTGTCTGTTGTGATTTCACCTTTTTAATTTCCAATTGCATTGATGTAAGTTTTTACTTTCCTTCTTTTGGTGAGTTTGGCTAGAGATCATCAGCCTTATTTATCCTTTCAAAGAACCAACTCTTTGATTCATTGGTCTCCTCTATTTTAGTTTCAATTTCACTAACCTCCATTCAGATTCTTATAACTTTTTTTCTTCTACTGCTTTTGGATTTAGCTTATTATTTTTTCTGACATTTTACTGATATGTATAAGTGTAATACATAAAGTTTACATTGATCTTGAGTATTTTGTGCATATACATATCATGCCAAAATTACACCTTCCCCTGCCTTTTTTCCACCCTCCTATTCCCTGCCCCTCTCCACCAGTGCCCATTTTTCCCCACAATAAGTCCTATGAAATAATTGTGATGAGGGGATTTGGCTTATTCTTGTTTCTCCAGGACTTTGAGTTGCATCATTAGATTGTTTTCTAGAGATTGCACTTTTTTTTTTTTTTTTTGAGACAGCATCTTACTTTGCAGTCAGGGCTGGTCCCAAACTCACAATGTAACCCTAACAAGCCTCAAACTCACGGCAATCTTCCTGCCTCACCCTTTCATGAGCTAGGATTACAGAAGTGTATCACCAGGCCTGCATCATGTGGTGCTAGGGAATGGAACCCAAGGCCTTGCTCTTGCTAGGCTAGTGCTCTAACTGCTGTGCTACTCTTTCAGCCACTCCTCTATTTTTTTCATATGTTCATTCTCAGCTATACAATTCTTATTTATTTATTTATTTATTTTTTAAGACAGGGTCCCGTTATAGTTTAAGCTGGTCCTGAACTCACTGTATCGTCCATGTTGTCCTCAAACTCAGCAGTCCTCCTGGTCTAGCCTCCTGAGTGCTAGGATTATAAGCATGTCACCACATCTGGCTTATGTGGTATTGAGGAATTGAATTCAGGGTCTTATGCTTGCTGGGCATGTGTCCCAACAGCTGTGCTATTTCTCCAGACCAGATTTTCTGTTTAGTACTGCTTTCTGTGTGTCCCATAGATTCTGGTATGGTACGCTTCCTTTATTATTTGATAGTAGGAAGTTTTGAATTCTTTGATGGTTTCTTCTGTGATCTATTACTTGTTCAATAATATATTATTTAATTTCTGTGTTGTACAAATTCTTTGCTTTTGATTTCTACGTTCATTACACTATGATTTCCAAGTATGTAAGGAATTATTTCAGTTTTTTTGGTATTTATTGAAGCATGTCAATCCTCCTGCCTCAGCCTCCCAAGTGTTGGGATTATAGGCATGTGCCACTGTGCTGTGTTTATGAAATGTAAGAGAATCAAACCCAGGGCCTTGTGCTTTCTAGACAAGTGCTCTAACCACTGTGTTCTTATTCCTTTAGCCCAGTTGTAAGATTTTTACTGAATCCTGTCATTGTGCTTCTTTCTGGTGTTGGTTCTTTGTTTTTTCTTTTTGTTATACTTTCATTGTTTCCTTTCCTTGATTTATTTATTTATTTATTTATTTTTTGAGATGCTTTGCAGTCCAGGCTGGTCCTGAACTCACTATGTCTCCCAGGCTGGCCTCGAACACCCAGCAGTCCTCCTGCCTCAACCTCCTGAGTGCTGGGATTATGGGTGTGCGCTACCACACCCAGTTTATTTGGTGGTGGGGAATCTCTCTCCTCCCTCCCTCTCTCTCTTTTCTCTCTTTCCTCTCTTTCTGTCTTTCCTTCAAGTATTTTCTGCAATGTTGGGTTAGTGTTCATATTTTCTTTGAGGTTTCAGGGTTTTTTGACTCCCTTTACTATTTACTATAAGTTCTACTGTTTCAGGGCCTATGGTATTAGTCTGTGGGGAATCAGGCATTTCCACATATGACCTATGCCATGTCTTCCTGTGATTCTTTTGCTGAGGGTCTTTGCTGTAATGACCTAACCAAGAGGCTTCTCTACATGTATGAGACTGTCTGGGGATGTTGAAATCCTAGTGACTTCACTGCTGGGAGTAGGCAGGGAGGGGAATTCTACAGTCCCGTGACCTCCAAGGTGTCTTATTTACTCTCAGCTCAGTCACCAAAGCCCTCGTGTCTGTCCTGGCTTCCCTGCACGAAGGGTGGGCTCTCTGCTTTCTGGGGCCTGTTCTCACTGTGACTCAAACCATGAACCATTCAGGAGGTTGGTGGCTTTCTGCCCTCCAATTTTTTTTTTCCAGACAGGGTCTTGCTGTGTGGTCTAGGCTGGTCCTGAACTTACATGTAAATCAGGCTGGCCTCAAACACGTGGCAATTTTCCTGCCTCAGTTTCCCAAGTGCTGTGACTTTTTACCCCCTTCGCAATTATCTCATGCCAGTCCCTTCCTCATTAAGAGTATCCCCAAAATGTCTGGTGTTTCGGGCTGGAGGAATAGCACAGCAGTTAGAGCACTTGCCTAGCAAGTGCAAGGCCCTAAGTTCAATTTCCCAGTACAACATAAGCCAGGCATGGTAGTCCACAGCTACAATCCAGCACTTGGAAGCCTGAGGCAGGAGGATTGCTATGAGTTCAGGACCAGCCTGGACGGCTGAGTGAAACCTTGTCTCAAAAAAAATTAAAAATAAAAAAAGTCTGTAGCTTGTGCCTTGTTTGTGGCTTCTTTTGCCCAAAGCAGTTCGGACTTGGGCTGTTTTCAAAGTGACTCCTGCCTGCTTTTCCCCTAGTAATGGCTGCCAACAGCTGCTTTTGTCTGCTGAGCTGCAAGGGGGCCTTTTCAAGGGGAAACTTGTCATGCGAGTCCAGTTTGCACTATCTGCATGCTCCTTTCTGGAGGCCAGGTCTGCCAGTTTCTGCTAATTCGGGTGGCTCCCAGCTCCAGGCTTAACTCTGGTCCTTGGCTGCTGGATCCTCAGGGCTCACCAGTCCTTCCCAGGCAGCCTGGGGCAGCTTCCCAGGCTGGCTTGTCCTTCAGTCTCTGATGTGTCTTTGAGTTTCCATCCTTTCTGTGGTCTCCTTTCAATGCCCGGAACTCTCTTTCTCCAAACGAAGTTGAACAAGTAGTGTTTTTTTTTAGCTGTATCTTAACTTTTTGGATGAGTGTGGGAGAAGTCATTGAGCTGGACTCCTACTGGCTGCCATCTAGTCCAGGAATCATCTGATTTAGTTTTCCCTCCCCTCCCCTCCCCTCCCCTCCCCATTAATAAGCTGAAAAAGTCTTCGTGTGTGTATGTGTGTGTGTTGAGACAGGGTCTCAGTAAATTGCCTAGGGCAGATTCAAATTTGGGACTCTCTTGCCTCTTTCTCCCAGCGTGATGGGATTATAGGTGGTATACACCATTGGGCCTGGTTTGATTAAAATTCTTAATGAATTGAAGGATTGCCTGCAGTTTGAGGCTAGCCTGGGCTACATAGTGAGTTTAGGACAAGACTGGAGTATATAGCAAGACCTTGTATCAAGAAAAGTCTTAATTCAGATCTTAATGCAGATCAGTCATTGTCTCCAGGTTTCATTTTATAAACAGTATGGTAAATGGAAAAGATACATGTTACTGTTCACTATGATTGGTCTTTCTGGGTAGTCTTTTATGTACATAAATATTGCTCTAGTTTCAAACTTAAGTGTCCCCAGAAGTCCATGTGGGTAAAGACTTGCTCCCCAGAGAGGCACTGAATTGAATTGAATGGTGGTGGAAACTTTTTAAGAGGTGGCCTTATTGGGCAACCTTAGCCTCCCAGAGTGAGAGGATTACAGACATTTGCCACCATGCCTGGGTCAGACATCTTTTTGAAGGTGTATTCTTTGTCAGAATATTATAACTTATGGCTTTAATTTTGAAGTTTTATAACCTTAATATACTTATGTTTACAGTGTTTTATTATTTATGAAAGAAACCCTTTTACATTATTTTATTTGAGCCTTCTTACAACTATGTATGATAGCTATGATAGGCTAGCCTGTACTAGTCTTCCTTTTTCTACCCATCTGTCCATCTAATAATTAATACACATTTAACTCATATATTAAATGAATAAATATTTCAGATGAGATTGGACACATTTGGGGTGGAATGGCCATAAACTGAATAAGTAAGTATTTCAAATAAGAGAAAATTCCATTTTTCAAGTGGTCAGATAAAAATACTATTTAGACTGAGCCTCATGGCTTGGGACTAAAATCCCAGCGCTCTAGACACTGAGACAGGAGGATTGCAAGTTTGATCCAACCTGGAAAACTTATCAACTCAGAATAAAAAAATACAAAAAGATCTTAAAATACAAAATAAAAAAGATGGGGATATAGCTCAGTGCAGAGGCTCTGGATTCAATCCCCAGAACTGAAAAAGAAAAAAAAAAAACTATTTGGTCATACTAAGTACTTTAAAAATTTTTTTGTAATACTTTTAGGGCTTTTAATTTTTATCTTTTCATTATGGTAGAATAACTATAACATACAGTTTGCCATTTTGCTGTTTGTAAGTGTAAAGTTAAGCTGATGTTGGTCATGTTCACAAGGTTGTGCAACTCTTACCTCTTTCTTTGGTATTGGGGACTGATCCCAGGGCTTTCACACTGAGCTATATATATCCTTAGCTCTATTTCTTTTTATATTTTGAAACAGATTCCCACTGAATTGCCTATGCTGCGCTAAAACTTGTGATCTTCTTGCCTCAGCTCCTCAGAGCTCTGGAATTATAGGCGCATGCCACCAGGCCTGGCCTTATCACCACTATTTCCAAAACTTGTCATAACAGAAACTGTACCTGTTAAGCAGCAATTCTCCACTTCTCCCTGGCTCCTAATACACTCATCTACTTTCTGTTTTTATGATTTCTGCCTATTCTAAATACTTTATATAAATGGAATCATAAAATATTTGTGTTAAGTGTGTCTGAACTATTTTCTTTTCTCTTCCCATAATGTGTGGATTATTTCACTTGACATGTATCTAAGCTTCATCCATATTGTGCCATATATAAAAATGCCCATTTCTTTTTTTTTTTCTCCTTTTTTTTTTGTGAGACAGGGTCTCACTCTGTAGCCCAGGCTGGTCCTGAATTCACTATGAAGCCCAGGCTGGCCTTGGACTCACAGCAATCCTCCTGCTTCAGCCTCCTGAGTGCTGAGTTTACAGGCATGTGCTGCCATGCCCAGTTTATGTGGTGTTGAGGACTCGAACTTGAGTACTTAGTGCTTAACATAGCACGTACTTACTAGGCAATCACTTTAACTGCTGAGCCATTCCTTCAGCCCCAAGAAATCCCATTTCTTTTGTGGTTTGTTGATATTTGATTTTTTGCATACATTTCATTTAATCATTTAATCTGTCGGTAGGCATTTGGGTTATGTCTAAAATTTTTTTGCCCTTTTTTTTTTTTTTTTGAGACAGGGTCTTATTCTGCAGTCCAGGAGGTCCTGAACTCACTGTGTAGCCCAGGCTGGACTTGAACTCATGGCAGTCCTCCTGCCTCAGCCTTCCGACTGCTGTGAGCACCACTATGCCCATCTTAATGTGGTGCTGGGGAATTGAACTCAGGGCCTTATGCTTTCTAGGCAAGTGCTTTAATTACTGGGCCATTCCTAGAGCCCTCCTCCCTCTTTTTTTGCTTTTGAGGTAGGATCTCACTATGTAACTCAGTCTGACCTTGAGCTCATGTCCCAACCTCGGCCTCCTGAATCCTGTGATTACAGGTTTGCCCAACCTCACCTAGCTTGTTTTCTCCCCTCCCCAAACTGAGGAATGAACCCAGAGACTCAGCATGCTACGCAAGTCCTATAGCACTGAGCACTATCACCATCCCTTTTTATTTAAGATAGAGTCTTGCTCAGTTGCTCATGCTGACCAAAAGTTTGGGATCCTCCGGCCTGAGCATCCTGATTTGCTGGGATTACAGGTTAGTGCTGCTGTGACTGGCTAGAGAGTGATTTTTTCTAATGTTTTTATTAAATGTTTGCAACTTCCGGTAAAATTTGTATATAGGAGCTAACGGTTGTACCTCAGTGGTTAAAAGGCCCTGCGTTCAGTTCCCCAGCATCACATGGTGGTACATACCTGTAATCCTGACACTTGGGAGGCTGAGGCAGGAGAATTGCTATGAGTCCAAGGCCAGCCTGGGGTACATAGTTCAGGACTAGCCTAAACTCCAGAGCAAAAAAAACCAAACAACAAAAAAACAAACTAAAAAACAAAAATATTAAACTATTTAAAAAATATTCTATAATGTAGAAAGATCTTAGGATGAGTTAAAGTACCTGAACTCTAATTCCAGTTCAGACATTAGCAAACCATGTCAGTTTGGGCACTTATAGTTTCCATGTCATATGTTATTTATAACACAAGATAGGATGAAGTGATTTTTAAAATTCATTGGTCTGTGTTTGCCTCACATGTGTAAGGTCCTCAGTTCCATTACCAGCATGACAAAGGAAATTAACTAAAACCCCAAATAATTGGCCTAAATTTAATGCTATTTTCTTTTGTAAAGACATTATTTAATATTTAATTAAAATTATCAGTACCAAAAATAGTAAACAATGTGATGTTTATGCATTTTTATTTTCAAGAGCAACAATGCTAGGGTTTGTATTGTAATTTCAGTTTCAAGACACAAAGTTGGAATGTTCTGTTGCTTTAAAAAAAACATTGAATTGCAGAAGAGAGGCTGACTGTTTGTAATATGTATTTTTAGTTAACATCAGTGCCTAAATTTACTGTTACTGTTAAAATTTACAGAACATTTTGCTCCCTCAGAACTGATTTTGGCATAAAACATGTTGACAAAATTTTATGTGTTTTTGATCAAAGTATATTCTTTTGCCCGTTTTCCCTTTTAGTTCACCATTAACTTAGACCTTCTTAAGTGTAGGCTATTTGCCTTCCATTATGTGTATTAAGAGGGGAAGTTTTAAAAACACCATTACTTACATCATGATTTTATGTGTAGCTTCTTTTATGAGGATATCAGTGTTGGCCTTACTGAGAAGGGCTTGAGAATTCATGAAAATTATGTCCTACCTACAAGGTAAAAACAAAAGCCCAATATAAGGAAAACTTGTATCAAGAAGTCATACAAGTAAAGGTTCAAAGAAACAAGTATAATTGATGACATAACTATTGCTAGTTCTTAAAAAAATAGTTACCAGGCATGGTGGTACACACATGTAATCTTCGAACTCTGGGAGGATGAGGCAAGAAGATTTCAAATTTGAACCCAGCATGGGCAATTTAGCAATCTAGTGAGACCCTGTCTCAAAATAAAACAAAGGGGCAGGGGTGCTGGAGATGCAGGTCAGAATGGAGGCTCTGGATTTAAGCCTTAACCTGCCAACCAACCTTCCTACCTTCCTTACTCCCTCCCTCCCTGCTTCTCTCTCCCTCTCTTTTTGTAGCATCTGTGATTGAATCCAAGGCCTTCATACTATTTTATTAAAAAAAATTTGAACAGGATTTAAATTCACTAGAATTAAAATTCAGCGAAAAATAAGTTTTTCATCATCTGTCCTTTAGTCACTTAGTATCATTTTAAGAGATAGTCATCATTACTATTCCACTGTCTAATACTATTTCATGTATCTATAAAATATGATTATATTTCACTCAATGCCTTTGTCTTAAATAATGTATATAATGTTTAGCATTTTGATTTAATATCAGTACGTATAGATTTTTCTCAAAAATTGCTATTATGAACCACACATGGTGGTGCACACTTGTATTCCCAGTACTGTAGTAGGCTGAGGGAAGAGGATTGTACCTTTTGATCCCAGCCTGGGTAACTTGGCAACTTATTGACACCTTATCTCAAAATAAAGTTTAAAAAATGGGCTGAGGATGTAGCTCAGTGTGAAGACACTGAGTTCAATCCCTATTACCAAAATAATAATAATAATAATAATTGTCTTAGTTACCTTTTCATCGCTGTGACTCAATACCCAATATTCACAACCTTAGGGAGGAAAGATTTATTTTAGCTTACAGTTTCAGAAAGTCACAGTCCAGTCACAGGCTGGTGGCTGGAAAATGGTGGAATCACATGGTGGGGCTGCTGGAAGGGCGTGTGCTGGCTCTGCCTTTCTTCCCAGTCTTGTCTTGGTTCTGCCTTGCTGCCGTGAGGATCTCTGGCTCTAGACCTGACCGGGCTCCAGCCCTACCATGTGATTCCACCATTTTTCAGTTGCCCACCCATGAGTGGACTGAGACCTTCTGAAACTGTGAACTAAGATAAATCCTCCCCTAATTGTGCATGTTGGGTATTGAGTCACAGCAACAAGAAAGTACGATAATAATTAAATTAATTTGCTATGTGGCATTTCATTGAATGAATATCCTATTGGCTTTTCACTTTTTTAATTCAGTTTTTAAGAAGGCTGTAAGGAATTGATCAGAATATATGTGTATCTAAAGTTTGACAGGTATTCCTAAATTGACTTCTAGAAAGATTACTAGTTTACAACTCCAGTGAAGTTTGAGAGCGGCTGTTTTTCATATTCTTGACAGCACAAAATTTTGGGGTTTTTATCCCTTTTTTTGAGATAGAGTCTTGGTCTGTAGTCTAGCCTGATCCTGTACTCACAGAAATCTTCCTGCCTCAGCCTCCAAAGTGCTAGGATTACAGTTGTATGCCATCATGTCCAGGGAGTAGGTGCTGCTGAGAAATTGAATTTAGGGACTTGTACTTCCTAGGCAAGTGCTCTAACCACTCTGCTCTTGCTCTAGCACCCCCCATTTTTTTTTTTGCTAATTTGATTACTTAAGAATGACACCTCATAGTGTGATTTTACATGTTTCTAGTTGCATCAGACTATCTTAATTTGATGCCATTAAATATTTGAATTATAATGAAGTTTTATCTGATTTCATGCATAGTAATCATCAACCTGTTGATAAGTATTTTCCAAGTACTTTGGGTATGGCCAGATCAGTGCAAATGTCTGGTCTTCTTGGAATTAATCACTCTTACTGTAAAGTCATATGTTGTCATCATGATTTTATGTATTAGTTTCTTGTAAATTCATAAGGACTAGTTAATATCTATCCACGTAACACATTTGGAACACATTTCTGAGCCTCCAAGTTCAAATTGCTGAGCTTTGTTATAAAGTCACAAAAGTA
The DNA here is from genome assembly GCA_004027205.1 of Ctenodactylus gundi. NCBI lineage: Eukaryota > Metazoa > Chordata > Mammalia > Rodentia > Ctenodactylidae > Ctenodactylus > Ctenodactylus gundi. The sequence continues at coordinate 73,505 of PVKB01005413.1, forward strand.
AATGCTGTCATGGTAGTTTAAAACAAATTCCTTGGCATTACTTTAATTCGGAGGTGAAGTGTGTTAAGTCCCTTTCTCTTTAGTCTAAAAGGGCCTTAATTACTGCTTAAAGCAATAGAGGGTGATAAAGGTGCCACAAGAGGCTGTGCATCTTCTGCCTTTTTTTTTTTTTTTTTTTTTTTTTGAGATAGGGTCTCACTCTGTAGCCCAGGCTGGTCCTAAACTTACTATGGAGCCCAGGCTGGCCTTGGACTCACAGCAATCCTCCTGCCTCAGCCTCCTGAGTGCTAGGATTACAGGCATTTGCCACCACACCTGGCTTATGTGATGCTGGGGAATCAATTTGGGTACTTAGCAAGCGCTTTAATCGCTGAGTCATTCCTCCAGCCCCGCATCTTCTGCCTTATTCACGGATGTACTCATTTTTGAAGGCTGAAGATAGCATGTAAGAAGAGTCTGCCTCTCTTATGTTTTTTGTTTTTGTTTTGGTGGTATTGGGGATTGAACCCTGGGCCTTCACAATGAGCTCTATCCCCAACTCTTTTTTTAAAATTTATTTTTGATTTTGAGATAGGGTCTTAGTAAGTCTGCAAGATGCCTAGGCTGGGCTTGAACTTGCAGTCTTTCTTCAGCCTCCCAGAATGCTGGGATTACAATACCACTGGGCCTATTTTTTATTTTTCTCAAAGGATTGGGACTAGAGGCACAGCTCTAGTAGTCAAAAACATTTGCCTAGCAAGAACAAGGTCCTGGGTTCAGTTTCTCAGCACTTCATAAACCGAGCATAGTGGCGCATGTAATCCCAGCACTTGAGAGGCTGAGGCGGGAGGACTGCCTTGAGTTCAAGGCAAGCCTGGGCTACGTAATGAGTTCAGGACCAGCTTGAACTACAAAGCAAAACCCTGTCTAAATAATACTAACACTGCTACTAGAAATAATACTGAGGATTGATTCCAAGGTCATCTCACTGAGATACACCCTTAGTCTATTTTATTTTTTATTTTGAGAAAGACTCTTGTCAAATTACTGAATTGCCTAGGCTGGGTTTGATCTTTCGGTCTTCCTGTTTCAACCTCCCAGAATCCTGGGATTATAGTATGCTACCATGCCCAGCTAGCCCTCATTTCCCAGCCAACATCCTATAGAATTGTTATGTCTAGGCTTACAGTTGACAGCCTTACCTGAGCTCCTACTAAGCAGCTAGAGCATCAGCTGTCACTTTTACAACACAGTCAAATTAGTTATCTTGAAAAAGATTCACATACTAGTTATGTTCTACTGTGTTTTTCAGTATGAATGAAAAAAGTATAATGTAAGTCATCTTGGACATCCAACCCCCTCCAGTGTTTAGACACTGTTCTCTGGCAGCAGCTTCTCGATACCGTCAAGTGAGAACCACCTAGTTGAGCCTAATCAACCTGTAGATTTGCGAACTCTAGTAAAATGGGTTTTCTTAAAGCCACTGAGTTGGCATAGTTCCTTTTGAAGTAGGAGATATTGCCACAGCCACTTAAGAGCCCGAGTGCGTTGCTAAATCTTACCAAGTTGTGTCTTTAGGCACCTTCTTAGAGTGTCTAGTGTCTTTCAGGCTCTTCTGGTCATCTTTATTCCCACTGACATCATTCTTTTGTGTACTCTTATGATTTCTTCTTGCCCAGCGACTGTCTCCAGCCTTAACCTCTCTTCAGCCTATCCTGCACGCATTTGAAGAATGATTTGCACATTAAATGTTCTTAAAACAGTTTTTATCCTGCATCTTTGCAATTCACTATATTTGCCAGTACCTGGAAAAAATAATTCTATCTCTCTTAATCTAATCTTGAACATCTGCTTATACTTTTTACATCCTAAAGAGTCTGTAATTAGATGGGCATAATGGCACATGCATTTAATCCTAGCATGAAGAGGCTGAGGCAGGAGAGCCTCAAGTTCAAGGCCAGTAGGGGCAAAATAGTGAATTTGAGGCCAGTTTAAGCAAAATAGACTGCTTGAGTCAGGGGGTATAGCTCAGTAGTTAAAGCACTTGTTTAGCAAGCACAGGGACCTGGGTTCAGTTCCCCAGCACCACATAAATCAGAAGTGGGTGGTGCATGCCTTTGATCCCAGCACTTGGGTGGCTGAGGCAGGAGGACTGCTGTGACTTCAAGGCCAGCCTGGGCTACATAGTGACTTCAGGTCCAGAGCGAGACCCTGTTAAAAAAAAAAAAAGACTGTCTCAAAAAACAATCATGAAATTATTTGCATATACTTTCAGAGGTATACAATTTAATAATCCAATAAGACAAGTTAAAAGGATACTTAAGAATAAATGTATGTATGAAGAACCAGTGATTATTTTGCATACATATTTTGCTTTTCTGTCTTTGTGCAGATAAAGTATATAGAGGTTCATCACTCTTTTGTCCTCAGCTTGCAGAATTACTGGAAACCACGTGTCCCATATTGGTGCCAGATATGTCATTTATAGATCACTCTTTCATAAGGCAGAAAACCACTTCATATGCCCAGATCATTTCATTTCTGGAAGAAGATGCCTTGTGTCAGCATGGTTACCATGTGTGGTAATTGATGATGTCTGGGCCACATGTCTTCTTTCTGCTCTTGTCCAACACAGCTATTCTACCACCTATGATTACCATATGTTACAGCACTCTAGGTTAATGGAATCATTTCCATCTTCCCTTCCAGTCACAAATGTCACTGTGGCTCTCTTCCATCAGAGCAACTAATAAAGTACTCAGCACTACCTAAGCATAAAAACACCTTTGCAAAGAATTTTTAATAATTAGTTGCCTATTTCACATGGATTTTTTTTTTAAGCAGCTGCTCTTTTTTTGTTTGTTTTGTTTTAAGCTAGCTCAAATTTGGGATTTTCCTGCCTCATCCTTCGAAAATGTTGGGATTATAGGCTTATGTCACCAGGCCCATTTGTCTCTATTTTTTGTTTTTTTGTTTTAATGAGCACTCTAGAGTAAGGAATGTGTTGACTAGAATGGGACATGATTAATATTCTGAATTCTTACATGTATTTATCCCAAGCAAATATGTAATGATAATTCAAAGTTAGATAATAAAGTAAAATTTTACCACCATGAAGCACTTTCTGTATTTGTAAATTGAAAACTAGTAGCAAAATGTTGACAGGAGGCTCGTCGAGTCAGTTAACTTTAGAAAAGTCACTCATTATGGAAGGAACAAGGCACATGTTATCCATGTATAGTAACCATCATCAAATTGTCAGTAACCCTGCCCTCATCCTCTTTTGTAAGGTTGTCATAATGAGTCCAAAAATAATTTTGGTTGTTCAAAGAACTATGTCAGATAAAGAGAAAGATTGTTATTAATGGTTAAAATGTTAAGGAAAAAGAACTCATTATGGGGACTTTGCCTTTTAAAACTGGTGAAATTGGGTGCATGTGGGCCTATTATTTAACTGAGTTTCATTTTTGACAGCTTTGGACTATTGCTGCAATATGATCCTATTAGCCAGTGATAGGAATAAAAATTATTATAGCAGAAATGCTTTTGGCAGCAGATAGGAATGATTTTAAACTGCATTACTAATTGGGAAGTAGAACAGGAAGTTTCTATTTGAAAATATTTGTGTTGAGTTTATTCAATTGTCAGGTATTCTGTTGTTCTGTACTAGTCAATTTGGCAACATAATTATATTAATATTTTAAGGTATTTAAGTATTAGTTATCCTTTAATTCAATTTTGTTTTGTTTTGGTAGAGCTGGGTATTGAACCCAGGGCTTTGTACATGCTAGGCCAAAGCTCTATCACTGAGATATGTCCACCAGCCTCCTAATTCAATTTCTAAAGTAGGAATTTAGGGTTTTTATTTTTAATTTTTATTTGTTTACTTAACTTGCTGTGGTACTGGAGACTGAGCCCAGAGTCTTTGCACTGAGCTACATTTCCCCCCCCCCCCCCCCCCCCCCCCCCCCCGCCTTATGTTGAGATAGGGTCTCGTTAGATGTCCAGGCTGGGCTCTGACTTGTACCACAAGGCTCAGTTGAAACAGGAGGTTTTTTTTGTTGTTGTTGTTGTTTTTGTTTTTGTTTTTGTTTTTTGCATTGGATGCCTAGATCCAAAGCCTTTGTACTGAGCTGTGTTCCTTGCCATTTTTATTTTTATTTTGAAACAGGATTTTGGTATATTGCTAAGTTGCCCATTCAGGGCTTGAACTTGTGATCCACCTGCCTCAGCCTCTCAAGTGCTGGAATTACAGGTGTGTATCACCATGCCTGGTAAAAAAACAAAAAAACATGTTTTTATATGTCAGCTTAATATTCATCATTAAACCTACCCTTAAACATGTGAGTAGTCACTGATTTGTAGGACACTGCATGTGAGATAGGTATGTGTGGTGCTTGTGTGTCATATTGGCATATTCTAGATTTCTATAACCATGCTAACATTAACTGGAAGCTAAAATATTACATATTTTTCTTATAGTAATTACAATTTATTAAATATTTTAATTGCTTTAAAATGAATGGACAGTTTTTAGAGCAGGTTTAAGTATATAGAAAAGTTGAACAGAAAGGGCAGAATTCTCAAGTCTGCTTTCTCTTACCCCACTCTCCTATTATTAACACTGCATTAGTGTAATACATTCTTTATAATTGATGAGCCAATAATTGGTACATTATTGGTAACAGCCCATAGTTTACATTAGGGTTCACTGTTGCACATTTCATTGGGTAGTGACTTGACACATTTTTCTGTGCTCTTCCTAGATTCAACCTTCCCCACATTTCCTGAAATTCTGGCGACTTTAAGCAATTTTAGGAATAATTTACTGCTAACTTTACTTCAAGTAAGCTCTAAACTTCCTTTAACTTCAGCTAATCCATTTGTATTATACATAATATATATATATACACACACATGTATATTCTACTCTGTAGTTTAAGATATTATTTATAATTTCAGCCAAGATTTGGTTATCATGCAGAATAAAATACAGGAAATTGGATATAGAAGTGATAGAAGAGCTAAAAGGGAAGGATTCCTTTCTGATTACTAAAAGGTTATGAAGCAGGAAACTACTTCCATATATAAGGGACAAATACAGTCAGATGATGTAGTCAGGCCCTGTGGTGGAGGCCTGTAACCTCAGCACTCCGGAAGGTTGAGGCAGAAGAATTGCAAGGTTGAGCCAGCCTGGGCAACTTAGCAATTTAGTGAGAACATGTCTCAAATTAAAAAATAAGAGCATAAGGAATGGCACCATAGTTGAAGTGCTTACCTTGCAAGCACAGGGCTCTGAATTCGATTCCCCAGCACTGTACAAGCCAGGCATGGTGGCATGCACCTGTAATCCCAGCAGTTGCGGGCACCAAGGCATGAATCCAAGGATAGCCTTGGCTCCATAGTGAGTTCAGGAGCATACTGGGCTTCAGAGCAAGACTCTGTCTGTCTCAAAAAAAAAAAAAAAAGTAGCCTTGTGTGAAGGTCTTGGGCTCAATCTCCAGTACCACAAAGGGGGGGGGGGGGGGACCAGCAAGATGTTTCTAGAGCTTAGGCTGAGGTTCTTGGCCAAAGCTAGAATCCCAATGGACATGTTCAATGGGAGCAAAGCTATAAAGGGCATAAAGCAGGCCTCAGGAGGAGATGGGGAACTAGGAAAAAATACCCTGGTGGTTATCCTTTTCTATCATCTTCCAGTTTCTTGTCAGTACCTCCCACCAGGAAAACTCCATCCAGAATTCATCTGTCACTGAAGTCTAGTGATGTGTCCTGAGGTCAGCCCCTACCATAACAGGGTAAAGCAAGGGAGGAGTAAGAGTGGTTATGAGAGTAAAAGGTAAGGACTTACACAGTCATCAGTTTTTTTTTTTTTTTTTTTTTTTTTTGAGGCAGGGTCTCACTCTGAGTTCAGGCTGGCTCTGAATTCACTGTGTAGCCGCCCATGCTTGCCTCAAACCCTTGGCAGTCCTCCTGTCTCAGCCTCCTGAGTGCTTGGATTAAAGGTATGTGCCATCGTGTCTGGCTATGTGGTGCTGGGAAATCGAACTCAGGGCCTTGAGCGTGCTAGGCAAGTGCTTTAATTGCTGAGCTATTCCTCTAGCCCCGCTTTTATTTTTAAAATCATTTTTACTGAGTTATAATTTATATACACTATGCTTATTTTAAATGTGTGTGTGTGTGTGTGTGTGTGTGTGTGTGTGTGTGTGTGTGTGTGGTAGTGTGTGTGTGTGTGTCTTTGTGTGTGTGTGTGTGTGTGTGTGTGGTAGTGGGTATTGAACCCACAGAGTACTGAACACGTTCTCATTTCCGAAAGATGAACAAGTTGGAAGCTGCTGCCATCCCTAAAGGACAAGTACAGGAAGTTGATGTAGGGGGCGCTGTGCCGTCCCAGCACTCTGGAAGGCTGACACAGGTGGGTCACAAGTTCGAGCTCCACCTGGGCAACTTACCAACTTAACTAGATCACGTCTCATAAAATTAGAAGGGCTGAAAGTGTAGACCCTGGACTCTGTGATCGGTCCTGCTCAGTCAGTCAACGAGAACATGAGAGGAGGAGTGCATATTGAAGAAAACTGGATTCCTGCAAGGGTCGCTGCAAAAGACGCTTTATTATCTATATTCTTGTTTCTATACCCTCCTTGCCTTCACACTAGTTAAAAGTCACGTGTTTCCACACCTGATCCGAACTTCAAACGGTCAAAACAACATGCTACCTAAATTGAGTAAACAAGCAACACCTGGAATTCCAAAGGGTCAAAGCAACACGTGCAAACGGTCAAAACAACACGTGACTTAAATTGAGTAAACTGGCAACACCTGGAATTCCAAACGGTAAAGGAACTTGGCCGAGGTCAGCAATGCTGAGGCCCCAATAACTCGGGCTCCGTTATCTCTTGCCACAGTAGTAGAGCTTCTGCAAACACTGACACCCTTTTTTTTTTTTGTGGATATGTGCTGGGTGTACATGTTGGACATGTTTTTACTTCTCAGGGCAATTAACTGAGAGGGAAATTGCTGGGTCATCCAAGAAACTCTCAAGCTCAACAATTTATTTTAACTTTGTAAATACCCTTATTATAAATGTCCATGAGAAGATACTGTGCATTTCCTTCAAAGAGGTAAGCATTAGAAGGCCAGTAATTTATATAAGAAAATGATCTTCAGGTTGAGGGCATAGCACAGCGATTAGAGTGCCTCATAAGCACAAAGAGCTGACTTTGATTCCGTAGCATCACATAAGCTGGGTGTGGTGGCTGTTGGATCTGGAGTGTCCCCTGAAAGCCTCATGTACCCAGTTACAAATACTGTGTACTATTGGGAGGGTCCCTTGGCTGGAAGAGGCAGATGCTTGGGAATTGACCTGGAGGGGCATGTGCTAGCTCGCCCTTCGTCTCGATTGGCTCTCTTCCGGTTCATGAGGAGCTCTGTCTCTCTCCAGCCCCACCACGTGTTTCACCATTTCCAGCCACCTGCCCATTCATGAATGGACTGTGACCTTCTAAAACTGAGCTAAAATAATGTTTCTTCCCTAAAGTTGTGGATGTTGGATAGTTTGACCCAGCAATGAGAAAGTAATTAAGACAGTGGCACACACCTGTAATTCCAGCATTTGGCTGAGTCAGGAGGATTGTCTTGAGGTCAAGAGTAGCCTGGGCTACATTAACAAAAAAACAAAACCTCAGAACATTAAATACGGTATGACTTTCATAACTTGATTTTTAAAAATAGTAATATAGAGAGCTAGGGAGGTAATAAGAGAGAAACTAAAACAGAAAGCAAAGTGATGCAAAAAAAGAGCCTAAAATGGCTTTTTTTTTGTGGGGGTGGGGGGGAGGTTTAATTTGGCTCACATAAAAAGGCTTCTTGACATTGGTAAAATCATTCTATATACCTGCTCTGAGTTCCTAGCACTGTTTTCAGCAACCTTCTAGCAAAGCAACTCTGTCAAATGGGTGCAGTAGGATTCATATTGGTCTTTGCGAAAGAATATTAATATAAGCAAATACACCTCATATTCATAGTAATATAGATAGGTGTGGGATTTTTCTTTTACTTTTGGAAGTAATGTTTCACCAACACATCACTTCTTTTTGATATATGGGTTGAGTCATAAATTAATGACACAAATAAATGTCAGGTAGATGGAGGAGGCAACTACATTATGAAGGAGGAAGGTGTAGCTTGACATGAACTGCCTGTAGTTGGCAGCTATGTACAGTTGAACCAAATGTCATCTTGTCAAATTCTGAGATATTACCAGTTAATAGAATATAAAAAGAGTATAAAACTGGACAATTAAGTTTGCAGCTTAAAAAGTTTTGTCAGTCATTTCTAGACATTCTGAAATAGAAATGAACAGGTGGATTAAAAACAAAGACAAATGAGTTTAAATGCTTTCTTTGCAACTCATGGAAACATCGCCTTACACTGATGATGTTTTAAACAAAACACTTAAATATGTTTAGCATGTCTCGAAACAGACTAACTGGGTCTTTCCTTTTACCTTTGAGAGAAATAGCTGTGAAAAATCCAAGCGCATTATTCACTCTATACATTATATATTATTTAATCTTAAGCTAGGAGAGAGCATGAGACTCTTATTTTACATGATGCTATCGTGTACATTAGTGAGCTCAACACACAATCTTAAAATAACTATCAGGTCAGGGATTTAGAATGCAGTATTATATGAAAACAGTTGGTGAGGAATCTCCCTTCTGCCATTAATAACTGACAGGAAGTGGTATTTCAGACCCTAGATCCAACTGAAACCCAAAAACAATAAATGGAGAGGATAGAATGGATAATTTGAAAGAACATGTTTTTCAAAGTAGAAAAAGAATCCCCATGTTTTGGCTGAATTATATGTTGCCATGGACATGGCAGTCTGCAGTAATGATGCGATCCTCTCTACAGCTGTGTAACAACACAACTCCCTCTTCCACCTCCCTCAGTAAGGCTCAAAAATAATAGGTTTGTGTATAGTTTGGTAAGAAATTAGAATCATTTAAAGTCATTCCAGTTGCAACCTACAAAAGAAAAAGAAGAGGGGATGGAGAAGAAAAGCAAACAAAATACAGAAAGCCTCCCCATGTAATAGAGTATAATATACATTACGCAGAACCTTAAGGGGGAGTCTTGGTGTGATGGAAAACTCATGGGTGAAGTCTGCTGAATCTCAGTCATGGGTTGAGTCCATGTTGCATTATTTGTTTGTGACCTTGAGCAAAGTCACTATACCTCTAAAGCTTGGTTTCTTCTATAAAACAATCAGTAATATCACCTGTGTGAAGGGGCTCTTCTGGTAAGGTCTAAAACGGTGAAAACTTCAAAAATACATAGCACTATACAAACAAGGCATTATACAGACATAAGGCACTGTTGACTTTTCAGAGACAAAAGAATTAAGAGAAAAAAGACTAAACGGCATTAGAGACCAACCCAAGTTTTAATTCCAATGCCATGGTTGTTTGGAGAACTTGAAGTAAATTACTCTTACTTTTCAGTTTTGTGTTGTTTTTGAGAAATGAGGATAACACCACAATCAAATGAGAGAACATATATAAAGGAACCTGACACCTCTCTCCACTCCTTCCCCCAACTACAGTGTGATCTTTCAGCGTATACGCTAAGGCAAGGTATGAACAGATGAGGAAACTTAATGCAATCCAAGTCGGAACCAACAGCTAGGCTGGAAGACGTCTGAGTTCATTCATTCGTCATCCGATAAACACATTGGGAGTTGGGGAGAGCAGACGCGTCCAGTGTCCTTAGGGCACCGCGGACACGTCGGGAGGGACCCTGAAATTCTTAATTAGAATGGGTTGCCATGGCGACGGTCTCTAGGCAGCGTGGGCCGAGCTCTCCGTAGGGAGAGAGGGTGGGCCGCCGCTGGCCCCTGCGCGCGCGCCCGCCACCAACTTTCCCTCCAGACCCCCGCGGGGCGGCGCGCTCGCCCCGCCCCCGCCCCGCCCCCGGGCCGCGCACGTCCGGCCTCGGGAGCGCGCACGCCTGCGGGAGCGCTCTCCGAGCAGTCTAGTGCTGATCGCTCCTGCGAGTGCGGCTGTTAACTGCTGGCGCCGGAGCCCGGGCTCAGACACAGCCGCTGCTCCCCTTCGCGGTCGGCTCGGGGCATGAGTAGAGATGGCCGGCTGCATCCCTGAGGAGAAAACTTACCGGCGCTTCCTGGAGCTGTTCCTGGGCGAGTTTCGCGGACCGTGCGGCGGCGGCGAGCCAGAGCCGGAACCCGAGTCCGAGCCCGAGCCCGAGCTGGGAGCCGCCGAGGCGGCCGAGGCTTCGGTCGAGGAACCGGGCGAGGAGGCGGCCCCGGGAGCCGAGTCGGAGGAGGGCGAGCAGGAGCAGGACCCGGAGCCCGACGAGGCGGCGGCGGACGAGGCGGCGGCGGCGGCGGCCGAGGGCGAGGGGGAGGCGGCGGCGGCGGGCCCGGGGCACTCGGCCGTGCCGCCTCCGCCGCAGCCCCCGCTGCCGCCGCTGCCCCCGCTGCCGCGGCCGCTGTCCGAGCGCATCACCCGCGAGGAGGTGGAGGGCGAGAGCCTGGACCTGTGCCTGCAGCAGCTCTACAAATAGTTAAGTAGCGGGGCTTGGCGGGGTGGGGGCCTCCCTGGTCCTGACCGCGGCCGTCGTTCCTGCCCGTCACCCCCGCGCCGCACCTGCTCCCGCCCGCCACGGCCCGGACGCGGCTCCGGTTGCCGGCTGCCCACGCCCGGCGTGGTCCCCGCCCCTGCTCCGACCGGCCCCCCGCGGGCCTCCGGTCCCGCCTGCCCACTTCGCCTCGGCCGCCAGCTTCCGCGTCCACTTGGCGCTCCGTTTCTCGTTCCGGCCTCTCAGGGGCTCTCCTTCGGTCTCGAGAGCGGCTCTGCTCCTTTCTTCTTTCCCGAGGCTTCCTCTCACCCTCGTTGGCCTTTCCCCGGGCCGGGGCCCCTTGTTTGGCGACAGAGAGATGCGAGTTCTTTCTAGACTGAGCTGTGATGTGCATCCTGCGTAGATGCCACAGTGATGATGCTGTGGCCCCGTGTCCAGACGAGGACAGACCCGAGTAGACGTTCCGTCTGGCGCTAAGTGTACAAAGTAAAAACCTCTTTAAATGGCTTAATACATGGGAGCCCAATGTCTTGGAGACAGTTGACAGCTCTTACCTGAGGGAGGTGGGAAGGGATTGGGAGGGAAGGATAAGTAAAAATGTTATCAAAAAATAAAATCCTTCAGGTGAAAGTGTAATTCGTTAAAGTGGAAAAGTCTGGCTTGTTTGATGAAATTGCAATTAGGTGCAGTATTTTCAGTCCATTAAGTTGATGGGGTCGGAGGTGGGGAAAAGCAGATGGCTTAGCTACACAGATGATAGTTTAAAATAGAAAGGTCAAGACTTTGCCTTTCATCCCAGTTCTGTTTTTTATGGGCTTGAAATAGCAATGGTTTACAATTGCATTTCTTTCTAAATGGAACTGTTCCAAAATAATGATAGGAGCATACTAAGAAGTCTCAGGAAACATTGGTAAATGTGAGAATCTTTTGCCATTCAGCTAATAACTACAATCAAGGGTGTTACTCTGACCACCCAAAAAGTTTACTACTGCAAGATTCAATTTCAAAATCACCTTTAGGATTTTCCCACAATGAACAAGTGAAATGGAAGTTCTGGAAAATAAGACTGTTTTGTCTTTATCCAACTTAATTGACACCTGATCAAACCGTTCTCCTTCTAAGGCAGCAGGTTATCACAATTAAAGCATTTAACAAATCTGTAGAAGTGAGCTGCATTGATGTGCTGTATTTTATGAGCTAACATTTAATTTAAAAATATTGCTCAATTGCTGAGGGAATAATGCTTTTTGGAAAATGTAGAAAATAAAATGGCGTGTAATAACAGCACCCAAGGATAAACAACATTAACATTTTAGAACCTTTCTAGCCTTTGTAAACTCTCACAGGAAAGAGCTTATGAAATGTATTTTTTACACCAGTTAATGACACTTGAAAGCATCCTGCTTACAATGTAGATATTTACTAGAATGAAGGAATTTATCTCAGCTTCAGAAAGTACTATTTGACTCTTAATTTTTAGCTTAAGAAATACAGTAACAGATTGAAAGAATATTATTTAAACATTAGAGAATGTTAAAGAGTCATTAGTTTGGCAGAACTCTGAATATTTAACATTAAATAAGGATTTTTTGTGAGACCTATATAAAGATGATGTTAAAAAGATATGTGTTTTTTAATGTGGAAATGAAACAAGATTTTCTCATATAAAACAGAAAAAAACGTTTAAATGATAAAATGGCCATCAGATTCAGGAGTTTGGATTTGAAATGAAACTGGGAAAATGAAAGTAAGAATACATGATTTCACATTAAATCAGAGATGTTATATTCTGATTTCATATAAAATTATATATTTCATACTGTGTTTTGTACAGATCCTATTAACATTTTATTCAAGTATAAAATGGCTAGCTTGTTTACCTAAAGTGATTTTAAGATCCATAGCAAGTTAAAAAGTTTTAAAAATCTATTTTGACACTTTTTTATTTTATTTGTAAGAGAAAAATATATGATTAATCACAAGAGTCAGTACTGGAAGATTCTGTGGGTATAGATCATTCTTTGCCCAAGCATTTCATTTGACAGGTGAGAAAACCTGGATTTATCCAGATTCAGAAAAGACAAATGATACACAAATGATTGAAGTTTTTCAATGTAATCTCTGAACCTCAGAATTTTCCTTAATACAGTTGTAATACTGGTTTCTCAAATTTCCATTGCAATATTTAGAAATAATCCTGATTACAAATATGTTGGAATTGCTTATTTGGGGAAAATAAAGAATGTTTTCCTAAATATTTTCTCAAATAGCCACCACTCAGTTTACATTGGGGATTACTACTGGTCTTTTAAAAATGATCAGGGTTGGAGGATTAGGTCATCTGTTAAAGCGCTTGCCCAGCAAGTGCTGAATACCTGAATTTGACTCTCCAGCACCACATAATCTGGGTGTGGTGGCACATGCCTGTAATTCTAGCACTTGGGAGGCTGAAGCAGGAGAATTGTTGTGAGTTTGAGGCTAGTCTGGGCTACATAGTGAGCTCATAACCAGCTTGGACTACAGAATGAGACCTTGTCTCAAAAAAAAAAAAAAAAAGAAAGAAAGAAAAGAAAAGGCATTCCTGGTCTGGGGAAGTAGCTCGGTGGTTCGCTATTTGTTCAGCATGTGCAATGCCCCAGGTTCAATCCTGAGCACCATGGGGGGTGGGCAGGATATATTTGTATATATTCTCATTCCTGCCATAGGTTGCTAAAATTCCTAAATGGAGTTACCCAAAGTATATAGTCCTTAGATGGTTGAGACTAAAGTCAAAAGACAACACTGTATTTACTAACAGTTTCATAAATTATCTATTGTTTTTCTGTCAGATTTTAGAAATATATATGGGCATTAAACAGAGCAAGGATCTCTGAAAAAAAGTTCTTAATGCTATGGTTGAATTGTTACTTTTCGGGTGAAAGGTTTGCATCTCAATTGTAGAATTCTTGCCTAGTATTCCTTGGGTTAGTACTGAAAAAAAAAAAGTTTTTTTCTTTTCTTTCTTTGTCAAGTGGGCTGGCACAGGCCTGTAATCCTAGCACTCTGGCAGACTGAGGCAGGAAGATTGAAATTTCAAGTGCAGCCTGGGCAACTTCATGACTTAGAGAGACCCTGTTTCAAAATCAAAAATAAAAAAATGGGCTGGGGATGTAGCTCAGTGTGAAGGCCCTGGGCTTAATCTCTAGTACCTTAAAAGGTACTTTACAAGACTATTATAGCGACATTTTTCTCAGTATTTTGCTCTTCTCAAAGTATAGAGTAGGAATAGCGGTCTTAAGCAATTACTCAGTAAAGAAGCAAGTTTCTTTTCTTTCTTTCTTTCTTTCTTTTTTTTGCTTGTTTTGAGACAGTCTTGATATATAGTCTAGGCTGCTGTCAAACTCAGGTACTTGTTTAGTCTCCAAAATACCTGGAATTACAGGCCTTTGCTGCTATGCCCTGGCAGGATCAAAGTGTTTGTTTTGTTTTTGTGGTCTTGCAGGGCTCAAACAATTGCTAGTTAAGTGCTTTACCACTGAGTTCCATCCCAGCCTGAGGGTCAAGATTTAAGTGAACAAAAATATAGTTGTAATTGGTAACTTATAACTTTTTAAGCAATTTAGCAAGACTCTGTTTCAAAATAGTAAATAAAAAGGCCTGTGGTGATAGCTCAGTGCATAATCTCAGTCCTCTGTACTACAGAAATTTTTTCAGAGCAATATTTAGGATAATATTTTTGCTTTTCAACTTGAAAACAGGGCCCTTGTATTAAGATAACCCTCTGCTAGACTAAAAAAATAACATTTTGACGAGATCAGGCACATTCAGAGTGGTGTGGCAGTAGGGAACACATAGCATCTTGAAAGGAGAATAAATGTAAAATTTCAAAAATGACTTCACGTAAAAAAAGACCTCTTGTCTTGGTCACTTTCTTATTGCTGGAACATAATACCCTACACCTACAATTTAAGGAAGGAAAGGTTTATTTTAACGTACAGTTCAGAGGTCTCAATCTGTTCCTGCTTGTCTGGCAATGATGGAAGGGCTTGGAGGAGGGCCTAAGCACAGAAAGCTGTTCATCTCACTGAGGCCAGGAAGAGGAGAGAGCAGTGGGGAGGAGCTAGCAGTGGTGCTTTACCCTTCCAGACTATGTTCCCAATGACCCGTCCCTCTCACCAGGCCCCCATCTTCTAACAGTACATAAAACCATCAGTGGCTTAATCAACTTGATACAGTAAATGCCTGTGATTCCATCCACCTTCCAAATTCATGATGAGGCTTTTGGAGGACATTTTCTGCGCTCTCGCTCTCGCGCTCTCTCTCTCTCTCTCTCTCTCTCTCTCTCTCTCTCTCTCTCACTCACTCACTCAGAAAAGACCTTCCCAGTTAGCTACAGACCTAGATCTATGAATAAAGAATTTTTATTTTGAGACAGTGTCTTACTCTGTAGTCAAGGTTGGTTCTGACATCATTGTGTAGCACAGGCTGGCATGGAACACCTGGCAGTTCTCCTACCTCAGACTCCTGACTGCTGGGATTATAGACATGTGCCACCATGCCCAGCTTATATGGTTCTGAGGCTTCAAACCTTTGGCTTTGTGCTTGCCTGACAAGTGCTTTAACTACTGAGCTATACCACTAGCACCTATAAATACTTCTTAAAATACCACTGGAACAATTTCTTCAATCTGTTAAATCTCATGAACCGTTAATAAATTCATGCAGTGGTTTAGAACTGTTTTGTTTTTGTTTTTCTTTGGGATGGGATCTAGAAGGTCATAGTGCTATCTATTGTGCAATAGAGTCACCTTGGGATCTTGCTCTGTAGTCCAGGCTGGTCCTGAACTCACTGTGTAGCCCAGGCTAGCTACATTCCTGTGCCACCAGCCCCAGCATATGTTTTTTTTTTTTTTATCTTTCTTATTTATTTGTTTATTTATTAGATAGGGTCTCACTCTGTAGCCCAGGCTGGTCCGGAACTCACTATGGAGCCCAGACTGCCTTGGACTCACCGCAGCCCACTTCCCTCAGCCTCTCGAGTACTGGCATTACAGGCATGAGCCACCCTGCCTGGCTTTTTGTGGTGCTGGGGAACTGAACTAAGGACCTTGTACTTGCAAGGCAAGTGCTTTAACCACTGTGCCATTCCTCCAGTCATTAATTTTTGCTTGTTAATTTAAAAATTTCAGTGACTTGGAACCTTTAGCTGGTAGTAGAAAAATGACCTGTATTTTACTCTCTTTCCTAAATTTAAATGACCTTCAAGAGATTAAAATATTTTTGATGACATATTTGTAGGATTTTCAACATTAATGAGAGACTATTTTTGAAAAGATGGAAATGGTGAGGTATTTTGTAGCTTAGAAATACTTTTAAAATAAATATGTAATATTACAGAATATATGATAATGAGGTTACTTGAGTAGGTTTATAGGTCAGTCTGTGCATTTTATTTGTTTATGTTTTTGTGCATTTTATATCTATACAATACTGGGATAAATGTATTTTAATCCAGAGTAAACAGATACTATAAATTCACTTTTAGAGCTATATGCCATCACATTTTCAAAGCAATTGTTTCCTCAGTTATTCATTTAGTGTAGGATAGGGTTCCCAAAAGGGAGACAGAGATCCCAGTAGGTTGGCAAAGTTAAGTAGTTCCAGATGGTTTGTAGTAGTATTAAGGATGGCACTTTAAAAATGGCTTGGAAAGAAAATAATTGGTTATAGACACTAATACTTCAGTTACACTAAGTTTGAATTATGAGTGACTTTGGAGTAGATGAGAAAGTAAGCTTTGTTTCATTTTTACAATGTACATGAAAAAATATGTGGATGCAAGTCACATTATATCACTCATTTTAAACAGTTTCTCTTAGGTAATGTTGAGTATGGTGTATAATCTTAGGTAATGGGTAGGCTGAGGCAGGAGAAATCCCAAGCCTGAGGCCAGCCTGGGCAACTTAGACCCTGTCTCAAAAGCTATTTTTTTTTAAAGAACTGAGGACACAGCTCAGTGGTAGAGCATGTACTTAGCTTGGCAAGAAAAAAATTGTTCATTAAGAAGTGCAGAAAATGCACATAAGTTGGAAAGAAATGCTATTCAGTGTTAATTGTATCTTCCAGGCTTTTCCTCTTACCTCTTAGGTTCTTCTCTGTGAACTTGTCTCTGTAATAAAATGTACTCATGAATATAACAGCTTTCAACAAGTTCTGTATTTCTAGTGAATTATCAAATCTGAAGGTGGTTTTGGTCAAAACTGTAAGGACTCTGAGTGTCCCACTACAAAATTAGAAAAGTCCACTGAAGATTATCCATGGCTGGAGTATAGCTCAGTGGCAAAGTGTATGAGGCCCTGGGCTTAATTTCTAGTGCCCTCACCTCTGACAAAATGTAAGTTTGGAGATTTTCCAAAACCACCCTTGGATTTGATAATTCACAAAAAAAACACAGAACTCACTGAAAGCTGATACATTCATGGGTATGTTTTATTGCAGAGATCAGCTGCAAATAGAACCAGCCAAAGGAAATGATAGGTTAGATATGTTCTAAGAGGATCACAGATGTGAAGTGTCCTCTGTCCTCAAGGATGTGCTACTCTCGTGAACGAATATATGAAGTATTGCTAGTCTAAGATGCTGAGCAGAGCTTCAGTATCCAGAGTTCTTATTGTGATTTACTGATAACTGTCCCTATGGTTGTTCTTAGTTTCCATGATCCACTCCCCAGAGCTTAGGCTGATACCATGTAGTGTCTAAGGGGATGACCATAAATAACAAAAATATTTCTATTCAGAAATTTCCTTCAAAGAGCTCAGTACAAAGTCTAGCCCTCTATTTGGGCAAGAATATTGTTTACCACATATCGTTCATTACCTATCTCATTTGGCCCCCAAATGAAAGCCAAAGGTAAGGCTTTGTTATCTTACCTCCTTAGCTTCATCTCTAGAATCACTGTCCTACTGCTTCATTTGTGCTAGGCTGCTAATATCTTAGTTTGAAGTGTGTTGTGCTCTCTCTGTCACTTCTGCACCTTCACACATAGCAAACTATTCCCCTTGTTTCAGATACCATACCTCCTATGGTGGTTCAGATCTGGGATGTCCCTCAAAAGTCTCATGTGTTTGGATGTTATGGATTGTTTATGAAATCATGTGCTGTTGGGAGATTGAGGCCTGGTCTGGAGGGATGAATTAGGGGTGTATGGATTAGATTTCAGGCCTGTGAATTGGATAATAGATGCGTGGATTCGGATTATAGGCAGTGTGGTGGAGGCTTAAACTTGGAATACTGAAGCTGGACCAGAAGGGGTGGATCACTCAGCTGGTCAGGACCTGGCAATATATATATATATGCCATTTTCTTCCTTCCCAGACTTGGCTTCTTGTTTGCAATGCTGTGAGGAGCTGCCTCCACTTCTACCTCTGCCATGTGCTTCCCCTGTTGCTGGCTGCCCATGAATGGACTGTGACCTTTTGCAGCCATGAGCAAAAATAAACTTTTCCTCTCCTAATTTGTGGATGTTGGGCATTGAGTCACAGCAATGAAAAAGTAACAGACATCTCCAAAGCCTCAGTCCAATCCAATCTCTCATGCATGTTTTAGGTCTCCATGTAATAGCAGTTCGTTTAGGAAGCCACTGCTTACCAGCCCCCTACTTATAATGAGTTAGGTGTCCTTTTCATGTGTCCCAGAATTCCCAGTGTTTATTGTTCTTGTAAGCACTTGCTTAATTGGTAATTTTTTCCTTTCCCATTAATTGGTTATTTTTAGTCAATAAATACTTGTATTTTCATCACTAGGCCAGTGGTCTTCAAGGTGAGATATACTTAAAATAATTCATTATGTCAACGGAAATAAAAATAAATGTTTACTATTCATATATAAAATAAGAAATTACATGCTATTACTATTTGATATGTAATTGAAGCTGGGCATGGTGGTGAATAGTTGTAATTCCAGCATTTGGTAAGCTGAGGCAGGAGGCTCATGTGTTTGAGGCCAGCCCAGGTTATACTGTGAATTCATAATAGGTTACTATTTCAAAAAATAAAATAAAACCCCACAAATATTTAATACATTATTGAGTTTGGAAACTTGTTCTGAATGACAATTTCATGTCAATCATGGAAAATTCCATAACTTAGAAGGGTTGATAGTAGCATAATTTTTGCAATTTTTAGTACTTGCAAAGTATTATAGTTTACCTGTGCCTGATGAAGTAGATTTAGGGTTTATATTTCCTGGTTTTAACAATATAAACCTTCATGAAACAGACAAACTGCTTTAAAAATTTCCCAAGAGAAGCCATAGGTTGAACGTAATATTGATGACACATGCCTAAAAAATAATAAAACTGGGGCTGAAGAAATGGCACAGTGGTTAAAGTGCTTGCCTAGCAAACTCAAGGCCCTTGGTTCAGTTCCCCAGCACCACATAAAGCTGAGCATAGTGGTGCATGCCTGTAATCCCAGCACTTGTTGGCTGAGGCAGGAAGATTGCCTTTGAGTCCAAGGACATCCTGGGCTACATAGTGAGTACAGGACCAGCCTGGGCTACAGAGTGGGATCCAAGAGACAGACAGACAGACAGACAGAGAGAGAGAGAGAGAGAGAGAGAGAGAGAGAGAACACAAAACTTAACAGGTCAGAGATCTCTCCTTGGTTATATTTAGCTTCTTAAATGTGATGTTTGTTGCTGGGCTTAGTGCCATAGGCACTAATTCCAGTCCCTTGAGAGGCTGAGACACAAGTTTGGCCCATCCTGGGCAACCTAGTGACTCTTTAAGGTCTCATAATACCAAATAAATATATAACATGCAATAAATATTTTCTGATCCAATAACTAAGAGGTTAAGAAAGACATACTTATTTTAACTTTTAAGAGAAATTTGATAGCTTTTATTTTAAAATTTTCGATACTTTTTAATATTCTAACATTTAAAAACTTTATTATAGAAAAATTTAAACAAAAATAATGTACTCATCTCCTGCCTCAGCAAATTATTGATCCTTGTTTCTTTATTATTCTCCTTTTTATTAGTATATATATATATGTGATACCTAATGTTTACATTGAATGTGAGTGTTTTGTGCACATACGTGTTGTGTCAAAATTACAATCCCTTTTCCTCCCCATTTTTGACCCTCCCACAACTTCCCTCTACCCTCTAACTCACAGTTTTACCCCCATTTGATTCCTTTTTTTTTATATCACCTCCCTTTCTCCTTCCCACCCTCTTATCCTTCCTTTCCCTTCCTTCTCTCTCTGCAAAGTCCATCTTATTTTCTTCCATGTCTCTTATATTTTTTATGATTTGGTTTTCTCATATTAGAGAAGCCATATGACATTTAACTTTCGGGGTCTGATTCGTTTTGCTGAGCATAATGGTCTCAAGGTACATCTGTTTTCCCCAGAATAACTCAAGTTTGTCATTCTTAATGGCAGAGTAATACTGCATTGTGTATACCATATCTTCTTTAGCTTGTCATCTATTCTCAGACATATTGGTTTCTTCCAAGATTTGGCTATTGTCAATTGTGCTGCTATACAAAAGACATTCGAGTTATCATAATGTCGGTCAGTTTTCTTAGGCTAAGCTTATATCAAAGACTGAATAAATGAACTTAAGTGTATACCACAAAAATATACTGCATGTACAGCAATAGATATAACAGCATACTTAGTTATTTCAGAATTTTAAAAGAATTGTTTTCCCATAGAGAAGCAAGAAATGAGAAAGATCATTATTACAAATTTAGTTACAGGGCATGAAATTGAAAGTAAAATTCAAGAGTCACAGGTTGAACTAATAACCATCTGAGTTCTTAGACAATAGACTAAAGCTATGTGATCTTTTATCTTTACCACTTAGTGACAGCTTCAGGGAAAAGATCCCAAAAGCCACTTATTTACCAAATCTTACTGTTTTTAAAACCAATAATATCCCAAATCAAAACTACTGCTTTCTGCCACTGAAACACCAGCTAAATATCTGTACATATTATACACATCAAATAAGTTTCACAAATTAAGATTTTATACCAGTTCCCCATGTAGAATATAATTATGTTTTGCACACTAATATACTAATAAAAATAATAATTTTGGTGGGAAGATTCACAGATTTTTGTGAGAAAGCTGGTACTGTTTTAGTGGGATACCAATCAAATGATTGACTTCTAGTTTTTTTGTTATTTCTCTTTAGATGTTTTTTTTCCTCCATGTCTGCTTGTCTCTGTCTCTCTCAAAGATTCCTTCAAGTATTTTCTGCACTGCTGGGCTAGTGGTTGTAAATTTCTTTAGGAATTCTTGGTCATGAAAAATTTTTACTTCCCTTTCAATTTTCAGGGATAATTTTACTGGATACAATAATCTGAGTTTCCACTAGCTATCTTTTGAAGCTTGAAAGATCTTGCTCCTGGCTCTCCTAGCCTTTAAAGTTTGCATTGAGAAATCTGCAGTAATTTGAATGGTTTTCCTTGGTAAAATAATGTCTGCTTTTTCTGTTGCTGCTTTTAATCTCTCTTTATAAGTTATTTCTGAGGTTTTAATTATGATATGTCATGGAAAGTCTCATTGCTGGTTGAGGTTATTTGGTCTTCTATAAGCTTCTTGTACCTGAAAATTAATTTCTTTTCCTAAATTTGGGGAATTTTCTTGCATGATATCAGTGAATAAATTCTTTATACCATCAGTACTGTCTACTCTTTCTCCCACACCCATAATTCTGAGATTGGTTATCTTTGAATCATTCATCAGCTGTTGTATCCAGTTTTTTTGCTCATTTCTAATTTTGAAGTTGTGTTTAATTATAGCATTTGTTTCCTCAGCCTTGTCTTCAAGGTCTGAAATTCTGTCCTCACAATGTTCAAGTTGAATTCCCCTACTTTCACATGTACTTTTCATATCCTAAATTTCAGCTAGACTTCTTTTAAAAAATTTCACTTCTCTATCAAAATCTTGCATTTCTTTGTTTTTCTCAGCCAGCTTTTTATTTGTGGCTTCTATATGCTCAGTAAGCTTTGTATCTACTAGGACCACTGTTTGTTTAGTAAGTTCCTCAAGTCCACTGATCATTGCTTGCATTTCTTTGAGGATATCTTGTTTGAACTGGCTGTTCAACTCATTTATTTGCTTTTTGACTTACTTTCTTATGAGTTCCACTCTTTCAGTGTCCATGACATTAGGTTCTGGGGTCTCAGGCATTCGTGTGTGTGTGTCCTGCTGCCTTGACTTCTTCCCAATGTTTCTGTTGTTGAGGGTCTTCACTTTAAAGCTCTACCTGAGAGCTTTCTTCGAACAGGTATGAGGATGTGTGGGGAGAACCAAAATTTCTCTGAGTTCTGTGCTGGGAGTACGAAGTGAGGGAGGACCTAAGAGTCCAGTGACTTCTGAGGTACTTTGATCATCCCCAACCCTTTCTGCAAACCTTTCTTATCCTGGCTTTTCTTCCCCAAGGGCTCTGCTCTCAATGGTGGTCCCACTACCACCTGAGTCATTCAGGTGGTCAGTGGCCTTTCTGTCCTCTTCGTGACTGTGACTTGTGCCAGTTTCTTCCTAGGCACTGCTTATTAGTGACCCTAGAAACACTGGTGTGCTCTTCTTAGCCTTCTTTTACTCTAAACAGTTCAGTCTTGGGCTTTTTTTTTTTTTTTTCTTTTTTAATGGTACCTTACCTTACATCCTTGCCTGTTATGGCTGCTGAGCACTTCTTCTGATCTAGGTTCTGAGAGACTTTTTCTAGGGAAAGCTCACATTGTGTTTGTAGTATGCATTACCTGCAGGATAGTTTCTGGAGGCTGGGGCTATCAGCTGCTGTCATTTCTTACTTCTCCCCTGTTTGAATGCTTACTTCAGTGTTTCCAGGTTCTGGGCTTTCCTCCATCTACAGATGCTGGATGCTCAGGGCCACTCTCAGTCAGCCAGGGCCTGCTTTCTGGGCTACTGTTTTTGTCCACTTCAGATGTGTCTTTGAGATTGCTAACCTTATCTTGGCTTCCTTTCAGTTGTTGGGGTGCGCCTTCCTCTCTTAGCTAAGTTGAACTGGCAAATTTTAATTATAATCTCATCTTTTTGAGTCCACAAGGTGACATTCTGTAGTTCTCTTATTTAGCCACCTACAAGTCCTCTCTTGATCTTTGTTTCATCTGTATTCCATGTATCTCACCTCACTATGTAATTTTATTCCATTTAGTTTTTAAATGAGTGTTCAGTAATTTATTCACAGTGTTGTTGGACATTTTAAGTGTTAACAAATTTTTGGTTCCGAGAATATCTGGATCATCTTTTGGGCAAGTCTCTAATTTTCTTAAGATATATTTTTAGTGTTAGGATTGATATTTTGAAGTATACATACTTATGGCTTTTGATTCATAGTTTAAAAATGTCCTCTAAGAGGGCTTTACTAGTGTACTAGTAATTCATGACTATAGAAGAAAAAGACTGAGTATGTGGCCAACTTTGGCTACACAGTGAGATTAGGACCAGCATGGACTACAGAGCAAAACCCTGTAATGAGAAAAAATCTCATTACAAAATAATTAAAACATTTAGAATATAACAGTATAATAAAACTATTAATATTCCTATCATCCAGTTTCAACAAATTATCACAATAGTTTTGATTATCTTAAGGAAATAAGTGTTTGCATTGTGACCTTTCTCTGTACCTCCTTTTTCTTTCCAAAGGTAATTTGAGAATTCTGGAATGTATCTTCGTAGTCTTTGTTTTTATATTTTTACCACAAATCAATGTGTGGTCAATATGTGGTAGAGTTCTTCATTTTTGCTAACTAGATAAAGGTCAATATGTGGTAGAGTCCTTGGTTTATGCTAACTAGATAAACTTTTTTTAACGAAAAATGTACATATAGATCTTTCTTTTATTTCTTTCATTCATTTCAGCTGTTGTATAATCAATTGTATGATTGTATTACTATTTGTCCAGTCTCTGTGTTTCTCTGAGATTAGGTCTTACTAGATTGCTCAGGGGTGTCTTGACTTAATAGTCTTCCTGCTTCAACCGTTGTAGTTGGTGGGATTACAGACCTTTGCCTTCATGTTCAATAAATTACATATTCATATTAAATTTATCGTATTTTTTGTGGTGCTAGGGATTTGACGTATGTCCTCACATATGCTGAACAAATACTATACCACTGAACTACATCACCAGCTCAGTTGTTTCCAGGTGTTACATGTTATATGTAAATTAATGCTGTTTTAATAGATAAAGCCTGAAAACTCAAAAAGACAATGTAATGTTAGTTTATTACTTGCTTACATAGATTCCCTTCAGTGGTGAAGAAGAAGCTGTGTTTTTGTAGGGTCATTAAGGCATCCAGGCAGATAGGGCTCCATCATTTTCAATCCATGATTTCTAAAGTTGCTTTAGGCATCAGTGTCCATCCAGCAATTGTCTGAAATGATTAGAGAATTGTATTAGATGTGTGTAAGGGCCAATCCAGAGAAGTGATCTGTCTATCTCACTTGTTCACTGTTCATTGGTTGGACTTCAGGTCACATGACATCACCTCAAGCTGGGGAATGCAGTTGCTAGATTGGAATTTAATTCCAAGAAACAACTGTACACTACGAAAAAGGTATACAAAATATTATTGAATAGCTGTAGTCTCTGCTCTGCAAATACTGCCACAGTTTAGGCTGTCTCCTTGTTCATATGTTTCTTGGGTATATATCAAGAAGTATAATCATTACACTGCCATTTTGTACATTTTATTTTTTTCCCCACATTTTATTGGTATGTATACGTGCAAAATTTAAGGTTCACAATGGAGTTGAGCATTTTGTGCACATAGGTATCTTGTCAAGTTGACAAGGGCTTTCCCTCTCTCCTTTTGTCCCTTCCCCTACCCGCCCCTCCCTCCCTCCTCCTCCACCCTACTCCCCTCTTTCACTTTGTCTTTTGTCTTAAGTTCCATAGGAGTTGTGATCTGGGTTTCATATCAGAGAGACCATTTGATGTTTCACCTTCTGCTTCTGACTTACTTCACTAAGCATGATGTTCTCTAGTTTCTTCCATTTGCCTGCAAAAGCCTCCACGCTATTGGACTTTATTGATGCATAGTATTCCATTGTGTATAAATGCCACATTTTGTGTATCCACTGGTCTGTTGATGGGTATTTTGGTGCCTTCCATATTT